>PVIA01005843.1:0-107738 GCA_004024845.1 Tonatia bakeri
GCTGCTTTTAAGATTTTCTCCTTATCTTTAATCTTGGGTAACGTAATTATGATGTGCCTTGGTGTGTACTTCCTTGGGTCCAACTTCTTTGGGACTCTCTGAGCTTCCTGGACTCCCTGGAAGCCTATTTTCTTTGCCAGATTGGGGAATTTCTCCTTCATTACGTTTTCAGATAAGTTTTCAATTTCTTTTTTTTTTTAATATTTTTTTAATTTATTTTTAGAGATGGTAAGGGAGGGAGAAAGAGAGAGAGATCAATGTGTGGTTGCCTCTCATGTGGCCCCCACTGGGGACCTGGCCCACAACCCAGGCATATGCCCTGACTGGGAATCGAACCTGTGATGCTTTGGTTCACAGCCCGCGCTCAATCCACTGAGCTACACCAGCCAGGGCCTAGTCTTCCATTTCTTGCTCTTCCTTTTCTCCTTCTGGCACCCGTAGGGTTCAGATATTGGAATGTTTAAAGTTGTCCCAGAGGTTCTGCAGCCTCTCCTCATTTATTTCTTTGAATTCTTGTTTCTTCATTCTATTCTGGTTGAATATTTATTTCTTCCTTGTGCTCCAAACCGTTGATTTGAGTCCCAGTTTCCTTCCCTTCACTCTTAGTTCTCTGTCTATTTTGCTTTATTTCACTGTGTGTAGCCTTCACTTTTTCCTCTATTTTGTGACTATACTCAACCAATTCTGTGAGCATCCTGATTACCAGAGTTTTGAACTTTGCATCTGATATGTTGGCTATTTCTTCATTGCTTAGTTCTATTTTTTGGAGCTTTGATCTGTTCTTTCATTTGGTTCATGTTTTTTGTTTGTTTGTTTTTGTTTTTTGTCTTGGTATACCTATTATGTTGTAAGGGTTGGGGCCTTAGGTGTTCACCAGGGCAAGACAAACCACGTGGCAGCATTGTTGGGCTGTATGTGGGGCAGGGGTCCAAGAGGGAACAATGCCCCTTGCTCAACTCTCAGCCAGCTTTCTGTCACTTCCCCAGCTTCCCACAAGCAAATTGGGCCTTTCTGGTGTTGATTCCTGGATGGGTGGGTTTGTGTGCATTCTAAGACTCTGTGGGTCTCTCCAACAAACTCTCCTGCGAGGCTGGGAGTTTCTCCTGCTGCCTCAACCCCCACAGGTTTTTTCA
This sequence comes from Tonatia bakeri, assembly GCA_004024845.1. NCBI lineage: Eukaryota > Metazoa > Chordata > Mammalia > Chiroptera > Phyllostomidae > Tonatia > Tonatia bakeri. The sequence continues at coordinate 1,134 of PVIA01005843.1, forward strand.
GTCAGAGGTTTGAGGCTTTATTTGCCTGCACTGGAACCCTATGTTTCGTGGTCTGTCTCACTCCCCAGTTGTTCCTGCTGGTTTATCTGCACGCAAATATGGAACCCCAGGGTCCTCCAGCCAGCACCTTGCCCACCCCAGTCCTCCAGCCACCGCCTTACTGCAAGTCCTCTCTGCCCAGCTGCCTGTCTCTGCCCCTCCTACCAGTCTGGATGAATATTTCTTCTTTAACTCCTTGGTTGTCAGACTTCCATGCAGTTTGATTTTCTGGCAGTTCTGGTTTTTTGTTTTTAGACTTGTTATTGTCCCTCTTTTCATTGTGCGAGGGGGCACAGTGTGTCTACCTATGCCTCCATCTTGGCCAGAAGTCCTTATCCTTCATTTTGTTTATATGGTGTTCATGTTAATAGATTTGCAGATACTGAACCAATCTTACATCCCAGGAATAAATCTTGCTTGATATTTTCATTGTATTGCTAATATTTGTTGAGGATTTTTGCATCTATGTTTATCAGCAATCTTGGCATATACATTTTTTATCACGTCTTTGTCTGATTTTGGAATAAGGTAATACAGGCCTCATAAAATGAGCTTAGGACCCTTCCATCCTCTTTAATTTTGGGGCAATAGTTTGAAAAGGATAGGTGTTAATATTTGAATATTTGGCAAAATTCACCTGTGAAGCCATCTGGTCCAGCACTTTTTTGTTTGTTGAGAGTTTTTTGATCGCTGATTTGGTTTTGTTAGAAGTTATCAGTATGTTCAGGTTTTTTGTTTCATTTGGTTCAGACTTGGAAGATTGTATAGAACTTATTTGTTTCTTCCAGTTTCTCCAATATGTTGGCATTTAATTGTTCATAGTATTTTGTTATAATCCTTTGTGTTTCTGTGGTGGCAGTTTATCACTTCTGTCACTTTCATTTCTGATTTTACTTACTTGGGTTCTCTTTTTCTTGATAAATCTGGCCAAAGTTTTATCAATTTTATTTGTTCAAGGAACCAGCTCTTGGTTTCATTAATCTTTTGTATTTTTTAAGACTACTTTTTTAAATTTCCACCCTGATCTTTATTTCCTTCCTTCTACTCACTTTGCACATTTCACATAAATGGAATTGGCTTTGTTCTTTTTTCAGTTCCTTTAGGTACAAGGTTAGATTGTTTATTTGAAATTTTTCGTTTGTTTGTTTCTGGAGGTAGGCCTGTATTGTTATAAATTTCCCTTTTTGAGCTGCTTTGGCTGTGTCTCATAGATTTAGGGTCCTTGTGTTTTTTAAAAATATATTTTATTTATTTATTTTTAGAAAGGGAGAGGGAGAGAGGGAAACATGGATCATTTGCCTCTTGCACACCCTCAACTGGGGACCTGGCCCACAACCCAAGCATGTGCCCTACTGGGAATGGAACCGGCGACCCTACAGTCTGCAGGACAGTGCTCAGTCCCTGAGCCACACCAGTCGGGGCAGGATTCTTCTGTTTTCATTATCATTTGTCTCAAGGTATCTTTTGATTTCTTCCTTGATCTTGCTCTTAACCCATTCATTATCTAGTAGCACATTATTTAGCCTCCATGTGTCTGTGTGATTTACAGTTTCCTTCTTGTAATTGATTTCTAGTTTTATGCCAGCATGATCAGAAAAGATGCTTGGTATGATTTCAATCTTTTAAAATTTGAGACTTGTTTTGTGGACTAACATGTGGTCTACCCTGAAAAATGCTTTATGCACATTTGAAAAGAATGTATATTCTGCTGCTTTAGGGTGAAATATCCTAAAAATATCAGTTATACTCATGTTGGCTGTGTCATTTAAGGTTGCTGGTTCCTTGTTAATTTTCTGCCTGGATGATAGTACCTTTTGATGGCTGAATAATATTCCATTGTATGGATATACCACTTTACGTTTACTCCTTCAGTTGATGGACATTTGGATTATTTTCCCATTTAGCTATTATGAATAATGATACTGTGAATATTTGTGTAGTTTGTATGGACATATACTCTCAATTTTCTTGGGTTTATTGAAAATAGGAATGGAATTACTAGATCATATGCTGTTTTAAAATTTTGAGGAATTTCCAAATTGTTTTCCAAACCGGCTCCACAATTTTATAACCTCCTTGCAACAAATAAGGTGTGAGCTCTGTGTCCTCACGAACACTTGTTACTACCTGTTTTACCTTGGCCATCCTCATGGGGATGAAATAGTATCTCATGATTTAATTTGCACTTACTAATGACTAAAGATGAGTATTTTTTTATGTGCTTATTAGCCATTTATATATCTTCTTTGGAGAAATAGCTATCCAAATTCGTCCATTTAATTGGATCATTTTATTTTTGAATTGTAAGCGTTCTCATACATTTGGGATATAAGTGCCTAATCCAATATATGATCTGTAAATGTTTTCTCCCATTGTGTTGTATTTTCATTATCTTGAAGGTGGCCTTTGAAGCACAAGTTCTTTGCTTTGACAAAGTCCAACTTACCTAATTTTTCTTGTCACTTGTGCTTTTTGGTGTCCTTAGGAACCAGTGCCTAATCCAGTCTTGGAAACTTTTCTTTTAAAATTTGTTATTGACCCAAGAAACTGATTAGTTGTGTCACCCATCTATGCACTCATTGGTTGATTCTTGTATGTGCCCTGACCAGGGAGGTATTGAACCCGCAGCCTTGGCATATCAAGACAATGCTGTACCCAACTGAGCTACACAGCCAGGGCTGTATCTGTTTTCTTCTAAAAGTTTTATAGTTTTAGCTCTTACATTTAGGTCTATAATCCATTTTAATTAATTTAATTTGATCTGTGATCTATGTTTATATATGTGTGAGGTAGGGGTCCAACCTCATTCTTTCATATGTGGATGTCCAGTTGTCACAGCACCATCTGGCAGAAAGACTAGTCTTTCCCCACTGAATAGTCCTGGCAGCCTGCACTTGCATTTTTCATCTCAACAGTTGTCCTCCGGAGAGGTTGCACTAGTGTATACTCCCAACCACAGCAGCCAGTGCCTGTATCTCAGATTGAGCATTGAAGGTTAGAAAAGGACACCATAGACTGAAGCTCATCAGGGACCATCACTTATGGTGGAGGAGTGGGGGTAGGCTTGAAAGAGTGGGTTGAAGGAAATGTTTATTTCAACAGAAAATGCTGGGGAATAAATTCTGAATGGGTGGGCCTGAATTGAAAACCCTGTTCTGCCCCTTACCAGCTGAGTAAGGTGTCCCTTACTACCTCAGGTAGTTAGTTATCCAACCCTGCTTACTTTAGTTGCATTGAACAGTGATCACAGACCTTTGTAGAGCTGTTGTGAAGAGTGAGTATGTGTAAATATCCCACCCCATGACAGGCTCTCAATGGTGTAGCTACTGTGATATTTCTGTATGTGCTGTATGGGGCCAAGATCATGTGGCTGTAGGGGAACACCACAGTGGGACAGTGTTAGAGTCACTTGCTGTGAGATTTTTAATGACTGATCATGTATAGAAACTTGAATCTACTGCTGTGTGTCACTGTCACCCAGAGCAAGGCAATATTGAAGTCTTTGCTGTGACATGTTAAGAGGGGGGAAAGGATGTGACTGAGACTAAATGTGACAGCAAGACCAATCCCGACTGACATAATGGAATGGAGTGTAGGGAGGCAGCCTGCAGCAGGCAAACTTGTGCAGGCCCAACATGGGCTCTTGGGAGTTTGGATACCAGGGCAGTCATCTGTCCTGTCCCCTCCTCCACAAGCTTCCCTCCCTGCTTTCAGGAAGCAGGAAGGCGGGGAGGGTGACTTTCCTCATGGAAGGGGGATTTAATGCAATATCTAAGGAGCTGCTGTTCAAGCACCTTTGGTGTCATCACCCAAGGCTCAGGAAAAGAACCTGCTGGTATGCAAAATGGGTGGGGTAGAACCCGGACTGGTTTCTCTTCTTTTTAGCTTTAGTCTTCCGAGTGGCTGATGAAAACAGAATCGAAACCTAAGAATCCTTCCTACTCCTGTCTGTTCCCTGGGGAGGGAAGAGAGGCATAAATACCACATCTCATTAAGCTTTTACAAGCTCAGACAGGCAGAGTGGTCCTACATGGGAGGCAGGCAGGGGGCTTAGGGAGGCTGTAGGAAGGACTCCCCAGTTCTCTCAGGAAATATCTGTCCCAGACCATGGAAGCCTGCTCTGCACAAATGAAATAAGGGTCAACAATAGATGTGGAGTAATAATGGCTTTAATTGAGAAGTGATCAGAAGGGCAACAGGGACAGGAAGTTGGTAGATGTGGGGACAAGAGAGACAGTGGCAGAGACAAGGCTGCAGGTTATCAAAACTGCCTGGAAGAGTCAGCTCTAAGGTACAGGAGTCCTGAGGGTGAAAGAGAAAAGGGAAAGGCCGCTTTTTGTACCACACGAAGCTGAAATAATGAGTGGGACTATTGCCCTTGGCCTAAGATGACTTCATTTTATCTTTTCAGGTTTTTACCGAGTCTTTTTATTAAAACTGAATTTATTGGGGTGACCTAAGGTGACTTTAAATACAAAGTATAAAAGATTGGCATAAATAACAGTTTGAACAAGGGAAATGAGAACTCTTTTTCTGAGCTCAAAAAGATGAAAGAATTAAAACCATGATCCAAAGTGTAAGGCTTGGAGAGAGAATAAATAGTCTAGTGATCCACATATAAAACAGACCATAAACAAAGGAGTGGGACCTGAGGTTAATGGAGGGTCAGCTTGCCTTGCCACCATGGAGGGTAACAGTGCCACAATGCCACAAGGGCGTTGCCTCGCAATGTCTGCCCCCTCCTGGGTGTGAGGGTGAGGGGCTGGAGGGTGCGAGGGATCAGAGCAGCAGGGTGGCCTGGGCCGCAGCAGGGCAGGAACACCCACTGTTGATATAGTGGGATTGGGATAGGGAGCCTGGCTCTGGCTTTGGGGTCTGCAGAGAAGGTAGAGGAAATAAGGCTGCAGGTGCAGTGCATGTAATATCGGGGTAATCACGGGAGGGCAGCTTCAGACACAAGTGCAATTGCCTTCCCAGGCCAAAGGGCAGGGTTCTATCCCACCTAGGTTCATGCCCTGCCATCTAGCTGGAAAACTATGAGGTTCTGGGACTTAAAAGTCGCACAGCCAGACTCTGGGGCGAGGCTGACTTTAGCCAATTAGAGACCCTCCAGTGGCCAGGTAGACAAACTCTTCCCAGCTAGGGAGTTCTGGGTGTCTGCAGGGAAGCAGAGTAGTGTATTAGGGTTAGAAAAAAAAAAAAGGCATCTTGCAAGATAAGGGCTAGGATAGCACCACTCTCATTGCCTCTGTCACTTCTGCAAGAATTTCTTGTTGAGGAGGAAAATGAGAAGGTTCACATTGACCTTGGCCTTGTTGAAGAGTTTCATGACAGCCACACCCTCATACTGAAGCTGCAGGAGGTCCTAGGAGAAGGGGAAGGGAAAGGGAGTTTAAGGCTTCTTCACCATGGCCCAGCCACTCTATAAAACATTTTGGAGACGTACATAGTCATCCAGTGGCACTGACCACTGCAGGGGGCACTGAAACCCCACTTCACAGATGAGGAAACCAAGGCCACACGAGAGGTATAGTGATTTGGCCAAATGCCAATTCAAGCACAGCCATGCCTGAAACAAGTTTTCTCATTTAAAAGGCAAAACAGCAGAGCAAAAAGACTTAAATTTAAAATGATTGCTTTCCTGGACAGCCTCTGACTTAGGCTGGCTTCTTAACCTCCTAGCTTCAGAGCCTGTACTCGGGCTCGGTGCTTCAGAGTTGCGGAGAGGGTTAAAGGAGACACCAAGTAAAGGCCCTGACTTGCAATAGGGCTTCAAATGCTAATCCTCCTTCTGACCCTGCCAGCCCAGGCCGTTCTGCGGATGTTTGGCAGTGGGTGGAGTCTGTGTCGGAGCATGGGGACAGAGGGGCTTGGGCTGCACAGACCCTCACCCTTTTCTTCAGGAACAGACGATACCGACTGGGTGGGGAACACTGCGGATGTCACCTGAGGTCGACCTGTCATTAGGCTAGCACCAAAAGTCTGGCAGGTGTCTTGAGGGATCATGAGGATGTCCTCTCACCTGGTAATGAAGCTGGAACCGCTCCATGTCCACACCCAGGAACTTGGCACTGACTTCAAACTTCCCTGCCTCATCTCCAGGAGTGATGTCAAAGATCACATTTCTGAAGCTGTCAGGAAGAGGATTCAAAACGGGGCCCATTGCCTCTTTCCAGTGCCATAGTCCCCACTCTTCCACCTGCTGCCCCTCATCCTGGTCAGTGCCACGTGTCACCCAGAGCCTGGACTTCCCCTCCATCACTCCCAGGGCCCAGCTCTGTCTTCTCCCGTCTACTTCTGCTTACCACCCCATGTCCGCCCGGCCCCAGTAAGATGTTCTCTCCTCCGGGAATCTTTCCCAGCGTCCTCTGCCTGGGGGCTTCTAGTGCCAGACTACACCCACTGTCTTCAACTTTCTGTCTGGAGACGTCCTGCCTTCCCCATCGTTCTAACAGCTCAAGGCAGGGACCATGCTTCTTCTCCCTCCTACCCGGCCCCCAGCCAAGAGCTCCACCCCCAGGTGATGGGACAGGAAGGGCTGACATTCTGCCCTCTGAAGAAACATACTGAGAGGTGGGAAGATCTTCAATTTCCACCAAGACACCCTTGTCCAGGAGCTGGGCAGCAGTGTAATGAAGAGATAGCTGCTTCTTCCCCTTCCCAGAAATCCTGATTGAAAAAAGGGCCCAGAGAATTCACCCAGTAAACTCTTCACCACCAAGGACAGTGTACTTTTCTGTGGCTGGCAGGAAGGAAATTAGACCCTGAGGGAGACTTCTGACTGGTGGGAGACAGAAGGGGCTGCACTGAGCCCAAGACTTCACAAGGGAGATTCAAAAACCCGAGTTAGGAAAGGGCCATGCTATGCCGGGGCTTGTCTTCTGCTGGTGGAGAGCGGAGCAGGGGTTGCCATGGGCAGGGTGAGAGGTCACACAGGAAGATAGCACCTACTTGGAGCCAGGGGCCAGGTGGCCCAGGCAGGCCCGGATGTACTGGCTGTAGTAGTCACCCTGTTCCTCATAGAAGGTGGTCTTAGTGCTCAGGCCTCGGAGTGTGGCCTGGAGCTTCACCAGCTCTGCCTTCCGCCGCTGCCGGTGCCTGCGCTGGTTACGGATGTCCTGGGGTTGGGGAACCAAGGGAGGGGGATTTGGCCATTCCTGGCAGGAGAACCTCAGGGCCTGACCCAGGCCCAAGAACAACTCACTGTGAGGACCTTCAGGAAAAGAAGGAAGAGGGGATTTCAAGGCTGTTTTGTTAGGTGGAGCGCAGTCTCAGGGGCTATCCCAACCTTCAAAGGACGTCTTTAGGACCTGCCCCACTGAGGAGTAACTGTTTCAAGGCTACTTAATTTTTAGTAAGAGAGTTAGTTGCATACATACGTCCTTCCCTAATTTTAAGACATTTCTTTCAAAAACGACCATTTGGAGGCTTCCTGGCCTTCCCCTGGCTGGTGAAAACTTGGGGTGGGCACTTTCCAGGCAGAGGCCTGCACTTGAGATGCCGATACTATGCATACACGTGCACACACAAGGGCACACATGTGCGCACAAGCACAGGGCCCCAGACTCAGGTCATTACCTTGGCCAATTTGTCCACCAGCCCCTGGTAGCCATCGCTGGCACTGACCAGCCCCAGGCTTTCCAGTCGGCGCAGGTTCCGCAGGACACGCCTTTGCTTCTCTGCCAGTGGCAGGAGGGAGCTGGCCGTCAGTGAGCGGTGTCGCCGAAGCAGCTCTGAGTTCTGGGCCTCACAGGCCTGGCGTCGGCACATCAGCCGCTTGTGAGCTGCTTCCTGGGGGGCAGAGATTCCGGCTCAAGGCCTACCATACTGCCGCCAGCCAGGGCAGGCTCCCGGGCACCAGACACGGAGGGAAACCTGGGCACCTCAGGGTATAGCTGGGAGACTGCCCCCAGAGCCCAGCTTCTGGGGGCAAGAGACAGGGTGGCTTGTGAGGAACATCCAGATGTGAGGTCACAAATTAGAAGGGCCTCATGGAGCACCAAGGGGAGTGGAGGCCCGAGGGGGACCCAAACGGAAGTACAGCATAAAGGCTTCCAGACAGACTGGCTTCGACTTCCCCACATTGGAGCTCTGAGATGGCTCCAGGGTATCTGGGGGCATTTCCCTTCTTTCTTGCTGTGTGCTGGGACAAGCTTCTATTGGCCATCCCACCTTTTCCCCGGGAAGCCCCCTGGCTTAGTCTGCACTCCTGCTGGCCCAGTTTGCCCCTTGTTCCCCACCCACTTACCACTTTCTCCTGCCTCTAGGCCTTCTAGCACCCACCCTCTCTGCTGAGCACCAGGCCTTTGGTGCTCTTTAAGGTAGTCTGTCCAGACTGTCTCTTGGCATCCCCCACAACACCTAACCTGGTACCAGGGGCTGGAGTCCCTGCAGAGTTCGCTCTGGTTTGAGTGGGGAGTGGGGAGGAAGGTGGAGTCCCAGGACCCTGCGGCCTGAGGCTCCTCACAGCTAGGGCTGTTCTCTGCCTGTGGGTCTCTGGGGTCAAGGACATAGGCCTTAGCCCTCGAGAGCTCTCATTCCTGGTGAGCAGAGATATCTGCCTCTGGCAGACTGTGGGTGGGGCACAGGGGGCAGAAATGAACGAGACAGTACCTGTGGGCCAGATGCCGGGAGGGACAGGATCTCCTTGAAGGAGTCCCCGGGGTGGAACTGCATGATATCGGCCAGCAACTGCTTGGTGCTGCAGGGAGAGGAGGTTGATGGGGGAGAGGTAAGGGACAAGGGAAGGGCCTGGACGCAGGACTGGCTAGACGACAGACAGAAGTGGACCCTGCCTAGCATCATGGCTTCCAGGGACGCTAGGGAGGTGGTAGAGAGAGGGGGAGTGTGTGTGAGGAGAATGCCACCCAGGAGGGAGACCCCTGTGATACAGAAAGAGCCACCCCACTCTGAACATGCTGTGGTCTCTCACACCTGTGTCCTCCGCCTACAGTGCCCTCCTGCGAAGTGTTTTCCTTTGAGCCCTTCGGTTGAAGCACGTACTTCCTCTTCTGTGAGACCTTCCCCAACCCAGGTGTCCCTTCTCAGCTGCCAATGTGCCAGACACCCACCTCCTTGGCGGCTCTGGCTGTGTGTTCAGCCCTAGCCCCATCCTTCTGTAAGGCCTTTGATGGCAAGACAGAGCTGAACACCCAGCTCACTTGCTTGCCGGGTGAATGAGTGGGATGGGCTGCCTTGCTGGCAGGGAGACTGAGGTAGTGACTTGGCTCCTCTTCTGCCCGATGAGCAGCCCAGCCCTCTGAGTCCTCCCTCACCTTTGCAGAACCGGGGAAACCGAGCTCCATGCCTGCCTCCTGACCATCACTCGGCAGCAACAGGGAATTAGAACTCGAGGCCACCATCAGCTGGCTGTGAGACTCGGGCTAGTCACTTAACCTCAAGTTTCTTTCCTCGACTACAAAGCACTTTGTTACTAAGGTTGAATGACAGGATGCGAAAAGCATTTGGTAAATATAAACACACACACACACACACACACATTGTTGCCAGTATCTTAACTATCCTTTTGCCTTCGGCTGCAGCACAGATCAGAAGCTGAGGATGCCAGGAGGCAAACAGCTGAGATGGCAATGAGAAGAATGCCAGTTAGGCCTCAGGGAGAACTTTCTGAAGGACAAGAGCCCAGGAAGGAGGCATGGCCACTTCAGTGTAGGCCATTTAACTGGCCTGAGATCCCAAAAGCTCAGGTCAGCAGGGGGCCGAGGCCACTGTCACTCACCTCAGAAGTAGGCTGCGGGCACTGGTATCATCAGCCTCTGTCTCTAGCCCTTCAAACTTGTTGGTGAGTGTCAGGGACACTTCTAGTTTGCTCAGATCCATGCTCCCGTCCGCACCTACATTTCCCCCTGAGGCCGGGTGAGAAATGTGAGAGACGAGCGCACACTTCCACACACAGAAACAGAGGGGGGGTAGATACACCGCTCTAGCGCCCTTCTTCCAGGAAGCCTTCCCACACTGCCCCGCGCACAAGTGGAAGGGCCGTTCCCCACAGAGCTTACCCTCGCATTACTGGGCATGTGCCTCCTCAGTGGCCTCAGCCTGGGTGCCCTGAGGGCAGGAGGGCTGTACCTCCCTGAGCCCAGAGCTCCTGGCTCTCTCCCATCTGCCCACATCTCCATTCTGCCTGCCCACCCCCAGAATACGCTTCCTCCCACTTCATAACTCCTGAAATCCTTCCTTGTTAGGGGAACTTTTGAGATCCCAAACAAGTCCATCTCCCTCCACATCTATCTTACGTGGTTTAGCCAGCCATTTATATGATGGCGCTGGGTCTCTCTACTTTCCAGCCACTCTCTCCACAGTAGTGTGTGCCCAAGTGTCCATCTCCCGGCCAGAGGGGGAGGGAGGACAAGTGTGTAACCAGCTTCCCGACACACATTCCAGACTGAACAAAAACTCCAGAAAGGGCACGTGAGCATGCCCTGCTCACCTGCCTGTCCATCCCTCCCTCGGCCTCCCTGTAGGCCCCTTCCCAGCCCAGCTGGCCCCAGCACGCACCGATGAGATCAGGGACAGTGGGTAGCTCTCCAAGGTCCTCCAGGAGCTCGTGCAGAGGGTCATGGTGACCAGGAGCAATCCAGTCCTGGTGCTCCAGCAACAGCTGCGGCGGGGAGGAAGCGAAGGAGACGCAGGGCCTGAGCCAGGCCTTCCACCGAAGGCCAGCCTTCCACCCCACGTGGACTCCCAGAGCCAGCCCGCCTACCCAGCACCCCCAGGGTGCAGCCCCTCACCCTGTGCGTGCTGACCAGCTCCCCCACGGTGATGTGCACCACGGGTTTAGACACAGCCACCGTATCCGAGTGCTCATCCACTGCAAAATGCTCTTCTGGCTCCGGCACCCGGCAGGCGCGGCAGATGAACCTCCTGTCTCCACAGGGACAGCGTGTGAGGGAGGCAGGTCAGCACCCCACAGTGCTCCGTTCCCACAGTCCTTCCTCTGGCCCCTCCAGTGACTGTTCAAGCCAACTCCGACTCTCCAGCCTCAGCTCCCACCCCTCCATCCTGCCCCCTCTCTCCCCCAGTTCCCTCAAACCACTTCCTCCAACAGTCCTCTTATCTCCACCGGGGAGTCCTTCCAGCAATCTCCCCTCCAACCCACTAACTCTTCCCTTCAGCCCATGCCTCTCTTCCTCATGGGTTCCGGAGAGAAGCAGGAAATAAAAGATGAGAAAAAGGGGGTAGGGAGGAACAAGGGTACTAGGACCCCGGACCTGAACTTGAGGTGCGTCTGCTCCAGATAATCATTCAAGACTCTCAGGTGCTGGGTCTCCCTAGAGAAGGTTTTGCCAGCTGCGGCAAGCTGCAGGAGTTGAGCCACAGCCCCCAGGGTGTGGCGCTGTGGGGTGGCCAGGGCACCACCTGCAGCCATGGCCACAATGTCAAAGGCGTCGGGGGCCACTACAGCTGGGTTCAGGAAGCGGTAGTACAGGAGGTTCCCTACAACCTGAGGGCAGAGGAGACCATTCCAGAAGCGCTCTGAGATCTGCCTTGCCAGCCCCGGCCCCATCCTAACCCACCCAGCTCACTTGGCTAGAAAGGACCATCTCTATCACTGGGACAATGCTGTCATTTTACAGAAGAGAAAGCAAGACCTAGAGCAGGCCAGCAACTTGAGCAAGAGATGGGACTAGAACTCAGATCTCCCGACAAGTCTGTGGCTGTCCACTCTGTCAGTTCATGTCCCAGTTGCCTTTCCGTCTGCCAGCTGAAGCCCTGCTGGTAAGCCAGGGTCAGTTTACATGGCGGAGAATATTTTCCTTCTTGTGTTTTTACATTTTTACAGGGTTGACTTGTCCTTTTATCTCAGTCTGGGGGTTCACAGACAACACTGGGGCAAAGGAAAGCCCAAGAGGCTGGGGAGGAAGGACAAACTTGCCTTATAGATTTCCGTTTCCGTGACATCAGGGAACTTCTCTGCCAGAGTCATCTTCAGGACCTTGGCCATGTACCGCATCCCGTAGCTGCAAAGTAACTGGGGTTCTACCAGAGTTCAAGTCATGAGTGCCTGCCTGCCCCTCCCTCCTCAGGCTCCTAAACACCAGAGCTGGGCATTAGTATTGGCCCTCTAGAGCCAGCTCCCCGGTGCCTCCTCCAGACATCTCTGGGCTTTCCCCTTTTTTCCTGCACTGTGTCAGTGACCAAAACTACGCTAGACTCTCATGCAGTTTCCCCTCTGACCCGAGAGTCTCTTCTTTGGCCCCTATAGTTTCCCTGGGGACTCCCCAGATCCCAGTGTTCACCCCGCATTTCTCCATAGAGACACTTTTAGCCTGTAGCTTGGGTGTCTGACACCCACAGCCAGAACCCTGCCCCAGGACAGCCCAGGAGGCCCCGAGGCGGCCGACCTTGTTGGTTGTCACGGAGCACCTGTGAGGGGCCTGGTCCGGGAGAGGCAGGGCCTGAGCACAAGGAACTGGAGGAGGAGCTCCAGTCCCGCCTCTACCGCTACCCAGAGACACCAGTTCAGGCTATCTTCTTCCCCTCTGAGAGCTGTCCCTGGTCTAGAAGATGGGGACGATTGCTCTCGTCTTGTTTCACAGGGTTTGTGTGAGGGTCAAGTGAGATTACGTCTGTGAAAGTGATATGTAATGGTAGAGTGCTACTCAAACATGCCAGAATTTATCATTATTATTTTATGATTCTCATCATGGATGTGCCACCTACAGACTTCTTCGAATTTGTCTGAAAGCTGTGTCTGTCTCCCGGGGTGCCGGAGACAGGAATCTACAGCTCGTTGTGCACTCTCCCTTCTGGGCTCCGGGACAATCCTGGTCGGACGCTCGTAACCCCGTCCTCCAGGTCTGGGGGGCAGAGTTACAGTCTCTCGGCTCCCTCACCCGCGCGCCCCCTCCCCCCCCACAGCAGTAAGCACCAGGAAGGCTGGCTGGCTGACGATGACCTAGGTGAAAGGCTCACCTTGTCAATGTTTTCAACCATTTGTTTAAAAAAAAAACTCCACCTACTAAATTTTAAGAAAGGAGAGAACTATAAAGTGCTTACTGCTTTGAAGTTATTTCTCATTTTTGACTTTGTGGACTGAAGAGTACTATTATCCCCCATTTGTTCTCAGCTAATAAAATGTCCCCATAGCCACCTGACGTTCCCTTCTCTGGCTCCAGTGATGTCCTAACAAGTCACACACAGCCCTGTGTGCTGTGCTCCAGCTCAGTCTCCAGAAGAGTGTTCATTCCCTCTCTCTCCCCCCATCTCCTAGAAGCCCTCAGGCATCCCCAGACACATTTCCCTCCCTGCCCTGCCCTCCCGCCCAGGACGGCTCTGCTTTTCCCATCAGGCCCGGCCTAGGCTGGGGTAGGGCTGCTGCACGTACGGAATTTGGTCCACTGATGAGATGATGGCTACCAGGAACTTATCAGTCATGGCAAGGAGGGTGCGAAGGGAGATGTCCAGTCGTCTCTGGACCTCGGAGTGGCTCAAGGCCTGCTCCAAGGTGACGTTGTAGGGGAGGTGGCTGTGGGCAGAGAGAGACAAGGTTATCAGCCTGAGCCCCTCCCATGGATGCCCCTGCCCGAAGCCCATTCCCTTGAACTCTCAACTAACAACAGCATCTCACACATACTCATTTGTGAAGGGCAGCCCGGCGTGCTTATGGGGATCAGGCCAGAATAAGAGAAAGGACTCGGAGAGGACTAGAGCCATATGAGTGGAAGGTGAAGAAAAAAGAGCTGGAATATCCACAGGGAGCTAGAAGAGTGCAGGAGGGAATGAAGAACCTGGAGTCTGTGGAAAGACTTCCACAGGAAATGGAGGACACCATCCATTTGCATCTAGTCTTTCACAATTAGGGCAACAGGGAAAGCTGGGCCAGGGCCTTGCAGTCCCCCATCCACAAGCCTGTGTGCCACCAGGAGGTGCCACCAGGAGGAGCCACCAGTGCTGCCTCCTCTCCCCAGTGGCTCCATTTCCCTAGTACCTATGCACTTGAGTAATGCCTCCAATCTATAAGGTCAACCTGTTTCTCTCACTATCTCATTTGCCTATTCATTTGTAAATCTGAATATTCATCTATGCCCCTATAAATAAAGAGTCCATATTCCAACTCCCAGCAAGTCTGACACATCATTCACAAGCACTGACACAGCAATTAAACGAACTTGCATATTCATCTGTGCTGCTCATTCTATGTTAGGCACACCAGGTCCAATGTCACTTACATCAGTTCCATGTTAATTACCAGAGGGTTTGAAAAGCTACCTTCTTTCATCCTGCAGGGCTGGTGTCATATTCTCATAAATCAGCATGCTCATTTATATGCCACCTTCACAGCACACCCCAGCTTCCCCAGTGAGGCCTAAGACAGAGTTGGAGAGAGAGAGCGCTCCCTCCGTCCTCTCTCTGCCTGTCTGCTCACCTGCGCTCCCCCGTCCGGGCCTCCGTCTGGTTGACCCAGCTCTTGTAGATGTGCACAGGGTCTGTGTGGACGCTCAGCATCCTGTCCTCCAGCACGTCCTGGACAACCTTGCCCAGGATCTCCATCAGGGCACTCTGTCCACGCCCATTACGGTAGAATCTCACCACCAGCCTCACCACAGTTGGGTTGCCTGTCACCATGTCCTGGGGCTGTTCCACCTTTGACCTGTGGTTCAAGAGGTCATTGAAGCTAGCCTCCTGCCTCTGTGTAGGACAAATATTGCCTTTTCTTTTTGAGATGGTGGCTCTTGAAGCCTGTTCTGGTGTCCCTCCTCTTAAAAATGTCCTGCTACCTTTGTCTCATCTTTGTGCTAACATGTCCACCCACTGTGCTGTCCTAGGACATTTCCTGTTGTCACTCCACTGGAGGCAGAGAAAAGAAGTCTTCTGATTATATTTCTACCATCAAACCTCAACAAATTGCTACCTTGTAAAGGTACCAAGAGCGGCATCTCTTAACCTCCTCTTTCCATACCTCTGCATCTGGAAAACCTACTTGATTTCCTCCTGGAGCGCTGTCTTGAACAGCTGGAGCAGGAGATAGGCCTCGCGGCGGTTGGAGGCATAGTTGTAGAGGCTGAAAATCACCGACTCCATGAACTTGGTGGTTTTGTTCTGTGGCATCAGAAAGATTAGCTTGGCCAGGTAGATGGGTTGAGTCTGCAAGCAACAGGGGAGATTAGAATGACTGCTCGTGCATCTTGAGATCTAGTGACCAGATAAAGGAAGGTTTTCCTAACGGGCACTTGCAATGGAGGAAACACTGTCACACTTTCTCAGGGGTACTGGAAACCTTTCAGACACAATGGAGGAAACAGTCTTAGGGAGTAAGACATTAGGGTTATGGAAAAGGACATCTCACACAGAGGCAAGAGCACAGACACAAAGGCCTCAAGGTCCTAGACCCTCAGGAGATGGTGACGACATCTCCTTCCAAAGTCCTCTGCTCACCTGGAGCAGGTAAAAGAGGTGTTGGTAAGCTTCTAGTTTCTGCCGTTTCTCTTTGCTCAGCGACTTTAGTCCCTTCTGCTTGTCCAGAACCATCATATCCGACAGCTGTTCCTTATTCTTCTTGGTCAGCTTCTTGCAGTGGGAGACTACCTCCTGCAGAGGTCGGGGAGCAGGTGATACAACCAGCCCAGGCCAGCCCGGAGCACAGAACATATGGTCTAAAATAAGTGCCTGGAAGAGCCAGGGCTTTCTGCTGCTGAAGGTATTCAAGGCACGAGCCAAGGGAGATACACAGTTCTAGGGTGAGGAAGAGCCCCTCCTATTGCCCCAAAACTCCACCTGGCACCCCTGCTCTCACACGGTGAGTCTCCAGAGAGAACTGGGTGGCCAGGCTGAGACATAATGCCTACTAGATTTGCTTTTAGCTCTTCTATTAAAAAAAAAAAATTGCCCTGGCTGGTGTAGCTCAGTGGATCGAGCACGGGCTGCGAACCAAAGCATCGCAGGTTCGATTCCCAGTCAGGGCACATGCCTGGGTTGCAGGCCACGATTGCAACCACACACTGATGTTTCTCTCTCTCTCTTTCTCCCTCCCTTCCCTCTCTAAAAATAAATAAATAAATAAAATCTTAAAACAAAATTTTAGCAAGACTTTATTTGAACCAAAACTGACAACAATTACCGAGAAACAAGATCTAAAACGCTCCCGTTAGTCCCTATTGGACTGCTGCACAAATTTAAGTGGAGATACATTTCTACCCAGTCCTTGAATATTGTGTGGTAAATTACAGTTTAAGGAGCTTTCGCATCCATCTCTACATTTGGTCTGGTGAGGTGGGCTCCCTCATTATCCCCACTTTACTAATGAGGAAACAGACTGCAGTTAAATGACCAGCCCATAGAACCACACTAAGAATCAGCAGAGCCAGACATTTCAGTATTATGTCAGTGCTCTTTCTGCTGTATCACGTGTGCTCAACAAATTACTAGAATAAAAGAGGACACCTAGGTTAAGGACCTGAGCCAGGTGATGAAATCCAGACATTGAAAAGCATGGGATTAGCAACCAGAGAATGTCCAGTAGCACTGCTTCAGAAGCAGCTGGATTTGGGGGAGAGGGCGGGCTGGCAGGCCCCTCACCTGCAGGGTGATCCGGTTCTTCACCAGCAGGCCAATCTTGATGTCCATGAGGTTGAGGTCCTGCTCCAGCTGCTGGTTGGACCGGATCTTTCTGACCACCTCTTCTTGAAGCTTTAGCAGCTCTGCCTCAGCCAAGAAGTCCTGCTGGCTTTGATTCAAGAGGTGGACAAATCTGCACACCACACTGAGAGGGGGATGGGACGTGTGGACTGGGAGGAAGGGAAGAAGCATCAGGATTAGACATGCCCTCATCAGAGGCTTTGTCGCCCACCTCCTACCCTGTATCCCATCCTGTCCCCATTCTGATTGAGGCCAGCAGGCCCCCAAACCCCAGTCCTTTTCTAGGTGGTTGTGCTTGTAGGTGGAGGACAATGGGCAGCCCCCTAGCAGTCCTGTTCCTGAACGCCTTATCTTATAACCAAGTATGACATAAGGGCTGTCCTTCCCCTGCCTGTGGATTCATCCCCAACCTAGGCCTGTCCCAGTGACTTCCACACCAAAGTCAGAGCCCTAGCTCCCTCAGATGACCCCCCAGGCCTTCCTATTCTGACTTACTACTTACTCTTGCTGAGCCAAATCCCAAGTTCACCTCCACTTAACAGCCTCCACTCGACCCTACCTACCCCTCACACAACCCCCGTCAGGAGTGTCTACACAGAAAGTAGGGACGCCCAGTGGGTTTTACAACACAGGGAGGTCAGAGGTAGATGGCTTTCTCCTGGAATCACTTTTGGAATGGGTATTTGAGCAAAGTTACATGGAACAGCAACGAAACAACATATAACATTCAGTATGGGACAGAAACTGTTTTACATACTTAACCCTGTGAGGTCAGTATACTAAAACCAGTTGATGAAATCACTAAGG
This sequence comes from Tonatia bakeri, assembly GCA_004024845.1. Classification (NCBI taxonomy): domain Eukaryota; kingdom Metazoa; phylum Chordata; class Mammalia; order Chiroptera; family Phyllostomidae; genus Tonatia; species Tonatia bakeri. The sequence goes on from PVIA01005843.1 coordinate 18,579, forward strand.
CACAGAAAGGGTAAGGAACTTGACTTGTTTGCATAGCTAGTAATTAATGAGAGAGTCAGATTTGAACAATGGATAAAATGAGGCCCTGTCCAGTAAGAGAACTAGATAAAGAAACCACAATTCGCCCTGGCTGGCATAGCTCAGTGGATTGAGCGCGGGCTGTGAACCAAAGCATCGCAGGTTCGATTCCCAGTCAGGGCACATGCCTGGGTTGCAGGCCATGGCCCCCAGCAACCGCACATTGATGTTTCTCTCTCTCTCTCTCTCTCTCTCTCTCTCTCTCTCTCTCTCTCTCTCTCTCTCCCTCTCTCTCCCCCTTCCCTCTCTGAAAAATAAATAAATTAAAAAAAAAAAAAAGAAACCACAATTCACAACAGTGTAGTTAGTGTTTTCAGAGGCGTGAACATGGGGACCTTTGGGGAAATATAAACAGGCCACCCAAACCCTCCTGGGGAGTGAAGAAAGGCTTCCTGGAGGAGGTAAGGCTCTCAACCTGATGTCTGAAAAGGAAGTAAGAGCAAGCGAATGCAGATGGCTGTTTCAGGAGGTGCCAGAAGTCCATCATGTCTGGAGCACAGTGCAGAGGGTGCAGGTGCTGAGGCACAAAGCCAGGGGGCAGTGAGACCAGAGGTACAGGCAGAGGCCGGACCACAGAGAGCCTTGGACACCGTGGTTGGGAGACTAGACTTCTACCCAGGGCAATGGGGTTCACAGAAAGGATTTACACAGGAGAGTGACCAGACCACATGCAGATTTTGTGGATTAATCTGGTTGCTGCATGCAGGGCAGGTCTTGGACAAGTGAAGAATGGTAGAATTGAAGACAACTAAAGGCATCTTGAAATACAGTACATTAACTCATTTAACCCTCAGAACAACCCTACAAGACAGGTACTGTCCTTATCTCCATTTTACAAATGAGAGAACCAAGGCAATACATAAATAAGTCAAGTAACTTGCCTAGGGCCACATGGCTAGTAAGTGCTGAGGACAGCTTGGGATAATAAAAGTGGGAGACAGAACTGAGAAAAGAAAGTTCTTTAGATCTGACTGGTGTGTCTCAGTGAGATGGGCGTCGTCCTGCGAACCAAAAAGTTGCCAGATGATTCCTGGTCAGGGCACACACCTGGGCTGTGGGCCAGGCCCCTAGCTGGGGGCCTGCGAGAGGCAGTCGATAGATGTTTCTCTGCCATTCTCTCTCCCTCCCTTCCCCTCTCTAAAAAACCCCCAAAAAAACTTCAATAAAAAAAAAAGAATGTTCTTTCAGGAAAACGATAAACTAAAGAAAGGAAAGAGAAGATAAAGGACAGCTAGGACAGTGTTATTAGCACACAGAAAGAGAAAAAATAGTAAGGGCCAGGCTGGGCAAAAGCAAGGAGGCAAAGCAGCTGGCTGTCTGGAAACAGATGGGCTGAGTGTCCGTGGCCAGAGGGAACAGGAGGCGCCCCTGAAGGTGGGACAGGGTGAAGCAAGGGACTAAGGAGGTGAAGATGATGACTCCCAAACAGTACATTCAACTCGGAGCCCAGGAGTGTGACCTCAGGCCCTGAAAGGGAAAGGGCCAACTTTTTCAGGAACCCAAGAGCCAGTAGGGAACCTAGGGACGGACCATCAGCCCACCTCTCAACAGGGAGGAGGACCTCCACGGCTGGGCCTCTGGACTTCGGACAGGAACCAAGAGGAGCCTAGAAGGACCTCCTTAAATGCATGCCCCACCCTGACCCGTGTGGCTTAGGTGGCTGGGCATCGTCCTGGAAAGTGAAGGGTTGCCAGTTTGATTCACGGTCAGGGCACACGCTTGGATTGCAGGTTCAGCCCCACTTGGTGTTTCCCCCTCACATCTGTGTTTCGCTCCCTCTTTCTCCCTCCCTTCTCCCATAAACAAACAAGCAGACAAACAAACAAACAAACAAAGTAAAATAAAATGCAGTGCGTGCCCCACTAACCTCACCTGGATTCCTGTGTGCTGCATCACAGAGGTTGGGAGGTAGGAGGGTCATGGGCAGGGAGAGGGCAGAGTGGGAGAAGGCTAGAACTCTAGGGAGGGGAAAGAGAACCTTTTCTTTTTTCATGGCTTTAGTGGTAGCAACAGAAGATAAATGAAGCCTAATATACAACGAAACTGGTTAGAGGAGCTGTCCCTGTGACCAGTGGGCAGGGTGGCTTTGTTACCGCCGTTTGACATTCGTGCACAGACAAGAATGGCGGAGGATGCGCACCTCCCCCTTGCCTGCTGTGCAGCCCCAGAAGGGATATCCACACCTGCCTGACTCTGGGGATCTCCAGCTCCTCCATTAAACTGGGGGATCCCCAAAGGCAGGGGCACATCTCCTCACTGTTCTGCCCACTCCAGGTCCTAAGCCATACTCAAGGTTTGCTGTCAATGAGAAAAAAGAGCTCAAGAAGGCCAGGAAACTTCTCCGAGGCCCCACTTTGTAAGTGGTGGGGTGGGGTGACTCTCTCCCTTGCGGATGGTTGGAAACCACCAGACTGGCCCAGAGGACACTCACAGACGGCGGCAGGAAACCAGGCAGTTCACTCAGTGCAGAGAAGGACCAGGCAGCTTACCTAACCTCCTGTAGTCATCTCGGGCTTTCCTGGCTCGGAAAAACGCCTGGATCTTAATGACAGAATCAACCTGTCATGAACACAGATGGAAAAAAGGTCACTGGCTGCCCTTGCCCTGGCTTCATGAGTAAAGGTAGAGTATAGAGACGGGGGAGCAGAAGGACCCTCACATTCTTCTGGAAGTAGCACAGTCGCCTCTGGTATTGCCTCCGAGCAGCCCACATCCGGGCCCAAGCTTGAATCTGAAAAAAGAGACACAATGCCCTCAGATCCAGGACAGTCTAGCCATCGCCAAAGATCACAAGTTAGTGAGAAGACTATAAGTTGTTCTCAGAGGATCTTTCAAGAGAAAAAGGAACCTGCCCAAATCATGACAGCTACCTTGATTACAGCATCTACGTTTGCTTTTAAATATTGCAGCCGTTCCAAGTAAATCTTCCGTTGTCTGTAACCCCGCCAATGAGCCTGCACATCAGGAGAGAAAGAGAAGTTAACTTTGGCTGGTACCTGTTGGCCTGAGAGGTTTGTGGAAAAGCCTTATCCTGGGCTCTCCAGGGAAGGGTGGGATCAGGCAAGCAGAGCGGGGAGGGGAAACTGGTCCTGTTCTCAAAGAACTTCCAGTTTCAGGGGCAGACCAAATCCCTGCACATAGCCCACCATGCCCTCTGCCACACTCCCTGGTGCCAGCTCACATGTACCCACTAAACAGTGGAGCGCGCACACACACACACACACACACACACACACGCTAACCAACACCTCCTCAGAGAAACTCAACTGTAAGATACAGTTGCTTAGAAGAAATTAATAAAGCATATACCACTGCACCAACTTCACCAAACCATTCACCACATCCCTCCAAAGCACACTCATCCGCCCACAAAACACACTCATCCGCCCATTTGGAATCCAGCCGAACAACATCACACACTCCACACTCCCTCACATTCAGTCTGGGAAGGCAAACGGTGGCAAGGTTTGAAGTGTGCACAGGCAGAGCTGTGTGCCCACCATCTCTACCAATGGGCAGCAGGTCACTAAAACTCTTAGAACTCACACTTCTCTTTACAGCTCTACCACACAGCTCCCCACCCCAGCTCCAAGTAAGCAAGGTCCCCAGCCATTCAGCTGCCAGCCTGATGGCCTCTCCCCCTCACTGGCCGGCTACAAAGGGTTCAAGCGACCAACTCCTCCATAATCCACACCCTCTTTGGTCTCTAAGACACAAATCTAATGGCTCCCTCCTATTATTGTCTCCTTCCTAGGGCCTTCTTCCCTTTCACCCCAAGCTTGTGTGACATTAACTTTCCCGAAGAACCACTTGGACTATGTCTTTCTCAGCCCCAGGGTTCCCAACCATCTGACCCACGCTCCCATCTGACTCCCTGCCTTCTTAAGGGTTCTAGCCACATCAGACACTTCACTTTCTCCTCAACATGCTTTATGATTTTCTGCCCCCGAATCTTTGTTTATATGCCCACCCTCGTCTCCCCTCTGAAATCCTTCCTGACTTTCTTGGCCCATGTCAAGTATCTCCTGGACACTGCAGCCCTGGAGTGCTCTTCCACCGACAATGTCACAGTTGGTGGGTCATGTGCATCCCCTTTCAGTCAGTTGTCCTCCCAGCCCTTCTTAAAGGCCAGGAGTTCCCTAGCCTGAGGACTATCCTGTCCCTCCACTGGGACAGGAGGTAAGACATGGCTTGGCTTCACCACACCAGCTGCCTGTTCCTCTTAGAGTGTAGAGGCCAGAGGGACCCATTTCCAAGTCTCTCCTCAGCACTCCTTCCTCTCCTGCTCCAGGTACTGCCTGACATACCCTCTGCACAGCGGCTGGAGTGAAAGGCAAGGGTCTCTCTGCTCTTGCCCCCACCCACCTCACATGGCTCCTCCTTAAAGAGGCAGCCTCCTAATCTGGATTGGTTGGAATTCAGGACTCTGACTGAGGTCCTGGCAAAGGTCAGAGCTTTCAGGAGAGATTACAGTCTCAGCACACCAAGGAGGGCTTATTTCTGACTCTCCCTTCTCCACTGGTGGAGGGCAGCAGGCCTGAGGTTCTGTGTCCCCTCCGCCTGTCTCCCAGGAAAGGCCAGACCCACACAGTGCCAGTGCTGGTAGCAAATGACTCTATCCTCCTCCCACTGTTGGTGTGGTTTTTTGGCTCCTTAGAACTGGCCTGAAATCCCAGTCTGGGCTCATAGGAGGGAACCCCTGTGCTTAAGGCCACTGAATGTTGTTACTAAGACTCTGTATTGAGTTCTTGGACTGAGGCCCTGAAATTTAGTGACTCATAGTGGCTACTAGCGATGGAGTGCCTACTATATTCAGTGCCACATGGAACTGCCTACTCAACCATCAGATAAGGCAAGCACCACCATTATAAACGAGGAAACTGAGTGCTGCAGAGGGCTTAAGTGGGGTGCCCCAGGTCGTAAGACCCGGAAACAGTAGGACCAAGGAGGCAAACTCCAGCCTCTGACTCCAAAGCCTGAGCCCTCAATTACCACCATCTTTATGACTTAGATCATAACCCATAACTGAGGGCCGCTGAGTCAGCCTGTGCATCTGCCTCCCTGGGATGGTCTGGGGCTGTCTTTGTGTCTCTTCCATCACAGCTGTGACATCAGCTGTACTCCAGTTCATGTGAGGGGAGAGACATGATCAGTCAGCTGTGTCTCACACTGGTCTCTGCGCCCCTGCAAATACCGGGCATTCAGAAATGTTCATTAAATAAAGTCTCTTTACACTGCCAACATCTCCACGGGGCCCTCCAGGTCGCATCCACCTGGGAAGGTCTCTGTTTGTTCACCTCCCATCATTCCTGGCTTGTAAAGTGCTCGGGCCTGAGGCCTATCTTTCTAGTTGGCCTCATGACCCAGTTACTTGTGGGTCAGTCTTAGAGGCCACACTGAACCAGTCCCAGATTGTAAGAATAAAACTGGAAAGGGCTGGCTAAAAAGAAAGGACAGAAGTTCTTTCCCTGAGATATTCTACCCCTTTTGCATTTATCCGCCACCCTCTCTTCACTCCTCTTCTTCAGAAGGAAGTTCTCCTGGTGTCTGGACCCTGAAGTCTTACTGCATCTCACACCACTCTCCCCGTGGGCAACTAACAAGCAGCTCTCCCACCCTCTGGACAGTGACGGTGGTGACAGTAACCAGCACGTAGGCCATGTGTCTGTCTACCTGCCAGGCACTATTTAAAAGCACTATAGATATTATCTCACTAATCCTCACAACAACCCTATAAAGTGGGTGCTATAATTTTCAGATTCCTATTTTTCAGATGAAGAAACAGAGAAAGTAAGTCACTTGCCATAAGTGATAGAGCTGGGAAGCAAACCCAGTTAGCCTGGGGCTCAGAACCCATGCTCTTAACCAGTATGTTCAGAAGCCAAAGGATCATCCCAGACCCATTCAGCAAAAGGGAACTAGTGAGGGAACCATGAAGCCTGGCAAGGCCTCAGTCCCCGAGGGCTGAGAAAGCCAGAGCCTGCCACCTGGATCTTGATGACTGCTGGAAGCCAGGTCCTCAGAAAGTGCGAACGCTCAGCAAACTTCTGCCGAACCAGAAAGCCACGGAGGCAGGCCTGGAGTTGGATGACAAAGCCAACGTTGGCCTTCCAGAGCTGTTGGCGGTCATGGGCAGCAGTGACCTTGGTGACGGCTGCCTGTGGAGGCAGGAAAAAAGAGCCTGTGGTGCCTTTGTGGGTGGGAGCCTCTCTTTCGGGGGACCCCTCACCCATGGGCCCCTCCCTCATAGGGGCCCTGCCAACCTGGATCTCCTCCCGAGTCAGGTGGGAGGTGTTGAGGTGGCAGCCAAGGGGTCGTTCCCAGGTTCCCTGGAAGGTCTGTAGATGGAAGTAGTAGGCAGTGCCATCCTTCATGTCATGTTGAACCCAGAAAGCTGTATCCCCTAAGCAGAAGCCAAGTAAGCAAAGAAGGGTCGGTGGAGGCAACAGGTGGCTGGGCAGGCAGAGAACTGGAGGTCAGGCTAAGGCCATTACCTGGGTGCCTCTTCTTTGCCATGGCACCTTCCAGGACCCGCTGGTAGCCATCGGCAAGGTTGGGAACCACCCCTCGGAGGGCTACAGCGGGGTTCCTCAATACCCGCTCCGTCTGGGCAGCTTTGCCCTCCTTGATGGCCTGATTGATGGCAGCCACACCAAGAGCCACTGGCAGAGGCATCAGAAAGGAGTGGTCATTCTTCCCTGAGTCCCTCCAATGAGCCCTGTCCTGTCCACCAGTGAGGGATTCAGAGAAGGACACTAAAACACCCGATATGACGGAGAGGACAGGGAATATCCCAGGACGGAAGCAGACACTTGAAAAGCAGCAGCACGCAGCTGTGCTTGGAAGAAAATAGATCAGTTGAGAAGGCTTCCTAGAGGGAGGTGGCATGGGGTGGGGCTGGGTAAAAGGAAAGTCAACTTGTACAGAAGGTCAACGGCAGGATATGGGCACAGAACCTCAGCAGTTTCCTAGGAGGAGAATAAAGTTCAAGAAGTGGAGGTGGTTGATGCAGCATCTGCCTTCCAGTCACTCACAGACAGACAGATGGACGTAGGGACTCCAGACACTGAGAACTAACATGTTTCTGTCTGTTTGTACTGATCCTGCCTACTTTTCCTCGAAACCAACCCCTCTTCTCTACACTCAAGACTAGACATTCTCTAGCCAGAGCTGATTGTTAGAACCCAAACAAGCTACCAATAGCAAATGCTGTGAACGTTTGCCCCCACCCGATTCCACATGCTCACTCTGTTGGGGGAAGTGCCCACACAGAAGGAGGCGGTGAGTAGACAAGGCCCTCAACTCTGGAGGTTGTCCTGCCCAGTCACTTCTGGGAAATCCATCCTGTGGTCTGAGCAGCTGACCTCCCTTTCTGAAACCAGCCCGCTTCCCCACAGAGGTTGAAAGGGAGACGGAGTCCACCTGATTATCTGCGCTCCAGCTGAACCTGCAGTTCCTTCCCTCCTCTCTGCCCTGGTGCCTCTACCCAGCCCGTTTACTTCTCTGAGCTGTGTCTGTGTCCTGGTTGGCTCTGGCCACTTCCTGGCGGATCTCTTCCAGCCACAGCACAGCTCCAGGATCTCCTGTCCCCTGGAAAATTGAGAGAGATAGAAAGAGAAAAGCCCAGCGTGGTCTCCCTGGTTCCCAGGTTCTCTCGGGGGAACCCCACTGCAGAGCCACAGGGACGGCAGTCCCCACTCCCCAGTCCCCAATCCTCCTGTCCCACTTAGGCACAGTCTTGTGACTCTGGGACTGCTGCCCTCAGAAGGCTCTTTCCTACCTGTTTTCAGGCCAGCCCAGCATTGACTCAGCTTGGCCACAGCACCCCCAGAACCGTCTCAAACTTACCTCAGTATCCACCACCCTGTTAACAGCTCACTTCCTGCCTCTGTTCCTCAGCCATGTCCACAGGGAGCCAACAATGAAGGCCCCACCTACTGCCCTTGCTCCCCATTACCCTATGCCTCAGTTCACCCCTTCTCAGGCCAGTCCTGATCCTGACCTTCACCTTCTGCTTCCCAAACTTCTCTACCGCACAAGGCAGTGGAATGGTTACATGCACCACATTCTTCAATTCATCCGACTTTGCCCCGCATGACCAGGGCACGTAGTATTTTATAGATGAATGCGTGGAGCTCAGAGACATCAGAGATTTGCCAGAGGTCACACGGTCACTGATGTCAGAGCAGGGTGTGTCTAGCCCAGGTCTCTGGCTCCCAGGCTGTGCTCTCCCCACACATGGGCCCCCACCATTCTCTGTGCCGACGACTAGAGTTGTCAGGGCTCTGGCCCTGCAGGCTATCTTCTCCTCCTCCTGCCCCCACCCCTAGAGAGAACTGTGTTCACTAGCTTGGGGTTCTAAATGATATCTACGGGGCACAGCCCTGCCAACAAGGGGTGTTCTTCCTGCTCTGGTGACCAACCCAGACAGCCCAAACCTCACCTGGGCCTTCTGCTTTTTGGCTGCCACGAGGAGAAGATGGTACCGAGGGGCAACAGGAAGGCTGACATTGTCCAGGCCAGCTGAGGGAAGCAGCAGGGCAAATAGGGTCTTCTCAGGGTTGTCTTGGTTCAGAGCCTCGTTGATGAGGCTGACCGCAAAGACCTCTGGGAAAGAGAGCTAGATGGGCAGAGGGTCCAGACGTCCGGCTAAGAGACAGGGCTACCTGTGGCGGGCCATGCTCCCCAACCCGAGACTCCACTCACGATTGGTCTCCTCCTGGACCTGGGCGTTGACCTGGCTCACAGTGGCCTGCAGGTCATTCCAGCTCAAGAAGGCCCCATCCACTCCTTGGCCCTGTCGCAGCTTTACCAGAGCATCAAAGTAACTGGCAGCAGGGTGAGCAAGTGCATCATCAGCCGGAGTCAGAGGAAATTTCTGAACCACATTCCTCACTTGGCCTCCAGGATATCAGTCTCTTGGTTCTCTTCTCACCTCACCAGCTATCCTTTCTAAGCCTGCTCTGCTGGCTCTTCCCTGACTTCCAAACGCTGGAGCACCTCGGGGCGCAGCCTCAAACCTCCTTCCTCCCCACACCCGTGTCCGAGGTAATCTCACGGCTTGAAACACCAGATTCTAATAATTCCCCAAAGCACACCTCCAGCCTGTTCACAAATCCCAGCTGCCCCCTTGGCACCTCCAGGGGAATGCCTGATCGCCTGATCCCCCTGCTCAATTTGCATATTCCACAGTACCTCCCACCTAGGTGGAATATTCACACCAACCTCTCAGGTCAAAAATCTGGATGTCATATCTGATTCCACTCTCTCTCACATCCCATATCCATTACATAAGCAAATGCTGTCGGTCTGACTTTCAGAATATATCTCAAATCTGAACACTTTCCACCTCCTCCACTGCTACTGCCCAAGGCCAAGCCTCCATCACCTACCTCTGCCTGGATTACTTCGATAAATGTCTAACAGGTCTCCCTGCTTCTCCCCTTCTAACCTGTAGTCAATTCTCAGCACAACAGCCGGAGTGACCCTATTAAAAGTAGGTTAAATCATCTCCCTTCTCACTCAAAACCCTCCTCTGGCTTCCATCTTCACTGGACTAAAAGCCAGAGCCTACATCGTCTGGCCTCTACTTCACCCCCCACCAGTCTCCCGACGGCTTCCTGGTGTGCTCTGAATACGCCAGGCTCACTTCTCAGGGCCTGTGCCCCTGACAGCCTCATGGTGACCACTTCTGCCCTGTAGGTCCTGCTCAAAATGACCCCCTTACAAAAGAGGGCTTCTGTAACCACACTGTGTGAAATGGACAGACCGCCCCCCCACCCCCATAACTACCCCTAGTGCCCTGTTTTATTTCCACCACAGCTCTTCTTCTCCTAATCATCTGGCATGTTTATTTTGTCTGTCCCACCACTAGCGTGTAAATTTAAGGAGAGCAGAACTCGTTTTGTTCACTATTGTTTCCCAGCACGTAGAACAGTATCTGGCACCTAAGTGGGTACTCAAATCTTTGTGATATAAGAGCAGTTAGATTAAGGAAAGGGGAACGACTATGCCCCCACCCACTCCTAGGAAGAAAAGGCCACCACGTAAGAAGGCCAGTCTCCAAGTAGAGCTGGGAGTCTTGGCTACGTTCCCTCCAAGCCATTCCCTACATCCCCTCTCAACATGGGGCTTAACCTTTCTCACCGATGAGCATTCTCTCCTTCCACCTCGGCCAGGCCCGTGGCAGGGTTCACCAGACTGCTCCAGAAGCCACTGGCATCACCGGCCTCCAGGGCCTGGTTAATTAGGACCACAGCTGACAACATCTCCACGGCCACGAAGAGCTCCTCCTGACCAAGCTCCTGTAGCAGGGGGAGGGCTGGTGAATGCAGCATCTGGGGCCCACCTGCCATCCTGCCCCTGAGACTCCGCTATATCCCAGAGTCTCTATCCCAAAACCTCATTCACTAACAGTTATATTTAACATCTGAGAATGCTTACTATATGTTCAGTATGTAAGTATTTCACACAAATTATCATTTAATTTTCATAACAAGCCATGAAGTAGGTTTTAACATCCCCATTCACAGGTGAGCCCACAATCAAATTATATAAGGTAAACCCAGCTGCCTGACTCCAGAGCCCACACGCAACTGTGAGCTCCACCAGCTCCTTTCTGGTCCCTTCCACATGTCAAGAACTGCACTAGGCCCGGGCACACAGACAGAAAGATAAAGTGGGCCCCTCCACCCTACACCACACCCCCCACAGGCTCTAGCCCCACTTCTCTGCCCAGTCCTCCTCCTTTTCAAATATCTGCTTATGCTCTTCCCTCTGCCTAGAGAACTGTTCCTGTCCTCTACAAGCAGAATACTGTGAACAATAAGAATAGCTAGAACTGCCCTGGCTGGTGTGGCCCGGTGGGTTGGGTGTTGTCCCACAAACCAAAAGGTCGCTGGTTTGATCCCCAGGCAGGGCACCTGCCTGGGGTCCCTGGCTGGAGGTGTGCAGGAGGCAACCGATCTGTGCTTCTCTGTCACACTGGTGTGCCTCTCCTTCTCTTTCTCCCTCCCTTCCTTTCATTCTAAAAATAATAAAATCTTTTTTAAAAAAATAGCTAAAACTTACATGCCAGTTTCATTCCCAAAAGCATGTTAACTTGTTTAATCCTTACAACGATCTCATGAAATATGTTATGGTTCCCATTTTATATATGAATTGAGGGTCAGAGAAGGTAAATAACTTGCCCAGGGTCACTTGGCTAGAAGTAGCAGAGAGAAATTGAACTCAGGCAGCCTGGCTCGAAAGTTCACCTCTGTCACTAGGCTTCACCTTTTAGTTCTCATCTGATGCTTGGGCTAGAGTCTTCCGCGGTGGCCTGTGCCCTTCCTGAGCGTTGCGCCTGGAGCTGATGCTCTATAAAAGCCTGCTGTGGGTATAATTTTCTTCCTCTCTTCCAGGAAGCCTTCCAGACTTACCCCTAGTTCTGCTCACTCCACTTCCCTGGTCTGAAGTCCTATTCCACTTATATGATCTACTTTTCCCTCCCTGTGTCTCTGCCTAGACCCTCTAACAGACTGGGAAGGCCCTATCACCCCAAAGGGAGCGTCCTATCACCCCACTGTCAGAGAAGCTGTACAGACTGGGGTGACGTGGGACGGCAGAGTTGTTCAAAGCATGGACTGCCAGTACATTTAGCTTAGCCTTCACTCCGCACTGCCAGCTACACCTGTGTTGGGCAAGTTAACCTCTGCACCTCAGTTTCCTCATCTCTAAAATGGAAATAATATTTGTAGGATTCTTCTAAGGATTAAGTAAGTTTGTAAAGCAGTTTTTGCTCAAGAGTATCTGCTATTATACTATACTCAGGAGGGCAAGCCTGGTCGCCCTCCTTCCTCCCTAATCTCTGCCAGCATCTAAGAGTACCTTCAGAGGGTGCTCTGGGCTGACTGCCTGATCCCTCCAGCTGCTTGGGAACCCAAGAGCAAGACCCCACATTGCTGGGCCTTACCCCCTGCTGCTGCTGGAGTGCTGCTAGCTCCTGCTGGTACACAGTCGAGGCAAAGGGGTGCACAGGAGGCAGCCGGGCTTCAGGGCACATCAGCTCCTTCACTGTGTCAGCTGCCACTCCCTTCCGGATGGCCTTGTTGACCCTCTGCACAGCCCGGAGCACTGCAGGGGAGGAAGTGAGGCTGTCCAGGTTGGCCATTCAGAGCCATTTCTATTCTCCTGACCAATCTGGTTCTGCTGGGGATCTCTGAGGGGAGGCAGCTTTATAATTGCTCTTAAAAACTATTCTGCTAAGTTCAAAATGTGTTTCTAAATATTCAGGAGGAAAAGGGGCTGGGTCACTTTAAGAAGAAGCTCTGAAAGAAGCCAATATGTCAGGCCTAGAAATTGAGTAGCTCAGCAGGTAGCAGAGCGGCTGTTATGGCTGAGGTGAGTTCCTAAGGTATTGAGCACAGGACTCACAGCAGGCTGTGGAGCATAACTAAGATGAGGTTGGTCCAGGGATTCCAGGGGGGACCAAATCTTGAAGACAGCACAGAGGAATACAAAACCAGCTCCAAGGTGAAGCCATTTGGGTGGGTTGTAAAGGGCAGGAGTAAGCAAAACAGGGGCCATGGTGCACCAGGGTAGTTTAGCTCTGAAACACCAGGGCTTATACAACACCAGGGGGATATGGGCACTGGCAGCAGGGAGCTCACAAGCTACAGGGGAGAAATAAGGGCGCGAAAACACTCACAGTGCACTGCTGCTATTGCATCTGGGAGACCGCTACATTTCAGAAGGCAAAGGAACTCTAGCAGGTTGCAACTGTCAAAATACAGGGCAAGTGCCTAAAGGAAATTGCCCGCCCCAGGAGTGCAGCCTGGTGCAGCGCCGTCCCTGTCTCTAAGGCCTTAATGAACTCATCTGTAGTGTCCCTCCAGGCGGCCAGGAATAGGGCACACTAGGTGAGAAAGGAGCGAAGTCCCTTGCCAGGCAGGAAAATCAGGCATCGGTTGCACTGTGCCGCACAGAAACTGGCAAAGGGTTACTCTTCTAAGAACCTGTGATGCACACAGGCCAGACCTCAGCCTGGAGATAACTTACTGGCTTGTTCCTGATCACCCTTTACGTTGGCAGCAGCCACACCAGCTTGAACCTCCACCTTTTCCAGAAGCTCCACCATGCCTAGCTCCTGAAAAAGAAGAGATGCAATAGAAAAGAGTCCTCCAGGAACACTGAACATGGTTTAGAGGCTGCCAGCATAAGCTCCCAGATCTACCCAGTCACCTACCATCGATCCCTCCTTTCCCATTTAGGCAGACTAGCCTGGCCCACCCAGTTCTATTAACCTGTCCCTGTTCACCCATCTCTAACCTCTGACTCTTTATTACCCAGCAAGCATCTGACATAACAACCCAGGCAATGAAAATACAAATAGTGTCATGGAGAAATTCAACAGCATTGATAATAAGATTACTAGTAAGTTGAGGTCCCAATTCAGCAATGGGGGAGTTCACTAATACTGCATAGTGAACTGCCCCTAGGCCCTCCAGGCAGTCTGAGAAACTCTCAAGACAGCAAAAGCTGATCGTCTAGTTCATTAGGCTTTGGGATGATTTAATCATTTAAACACGTAGTCAGCACTGAGTACAAAGAACTGACAGAGGCGATGCCTAAGTAAGAGGCCCTTCCCCATCCTGCAGTCAGACAGAGAAGGTAACAGGTGATAGACATAGCCTGACCTGTGCTTTTTGCTCTCTGTCTGAGCTCAGCTGTTCCAGGTACCAGCTCGCAAAATCACTCCTCACCCCTCGCAAGGCCAGGGCAGGGTCTTGAAGGGCCTTAAGCAATGCCTCAGGGCTCTGTCGTTCCAAAGCATCATCAACAACTTCTAGAGCCCCATGGACTGAAAAAGACAAGACTCCATAGTGTACACTGTGGGAAAGCCCGCTGCCACCAACCCCAGTCTAGCCCTAGAAATCTGCCCTCTTCCTGCTGGCCCAGAGTTACCCCCACTCCAGTCCCCCGAATTCCTGGGGCCTAACTGATCCAGTCCAAATTCTTCAGCTTGATCTGCAGCCTTCCCACCTTCCCACCCCAGACCCTGAAGCTTCAACCAGCCCCTCCTGTCCTGATCTCCCCCTCCCCATCCTTTCTGCACATCCCCTTCCTGAAGGACCCCATGTCCTCTCCATTTAAACAGAAGTCCCCTGGACAGACACTACTTGACTTTGATCTTTTCCTGAGATAAGGGCTGGCCCCAGGCCCAAATCTCCCAATGCAGGAGCTCACCCTGAGAGCATTCCCCTAAGCCCCTCCTGGCCTATCTCTCTTACCATTGACATGGTTGATGTTGCCCTGGATTTCAGCCTGAGTTAGGTAGCAGTCATAGATGTCTTGGTTTTTTCCATCATCCTGCAAATACTACATTAAGAAGGGAACCCAGGAAAACCAATCAAATCTCCTCCTCCTTGTGTTTACCTATTTCTTCTTCTGGGAGCCTCCAAAGGCCAAAAAGGCAGCGTGGTAGGAAGGAAGCTGGGGAAATCGTGGGGTCCAACCCCCCTGGCATTGACAGTCAACCAGCCTTTGGAATCTCCAGTCCAATCTCATTCAGTTCTACATTCAGCCCTTACTGAAGAATCATCCCCCTAGAACCTCTTTTCCTGTCTTATCCTCATTGTTATCCCAAGTTCCTCTCCTATTTCTCTAAAATAATTGGCAAGTTAGTTTCTCTGAGCCACTTTGGGACCTAGAAACAAAAGGGATAGGAGTCCTGGTTTCACATGAGGTTTTCCAGACCACCCAGCTGTCTACCCCCTGCATTTGAAGGTTCTTCCTTACACAGTTCCTGGCATTGGCAGCCTTCTCCATCTTGGCCTGGGCCAACAGCTCCTGGTAGATGGCTGCCAGAGGCTCTCGAAGATTCTCCAGCAGAGCGCTGGGATTCTGCAAGGCAGCCAGAGTGTCCTCAACCACTCCCCGCTCCACTGCCTCATTGATGGCAAGAATAGCTGCATGGACTAGGAGAGGGCATCAAAACAAGGTAAGGAAGCCAGATCACCTATGAGCCACTAGACATCATCCCTTTTCCACCCCCAGGGGCCAGGCCAGTCACGGAGCCTGATGGCCCTGCCTGTGAATGAGAGGTATCCAGAATCCATCTGAGGGCTGTGAGGCTCGGAGTCCTCCCATTTTCACTGAGCCTACCCCTAGAAGAGCAGAACCCAATCCCTACCTGCAGCCTCATCTACTGAGAGCTCATTGGCCAGGATGCCCCCGATTTTGCTGAAGGCAGGCAGCTGAAGGCCATATTTGGCCAGCTCTGAGGCCATGTTGCTGAGTTCCTCAGCTGCAATGATAATATAGGTGCCCTTCATCAGGTCCTAAACTCCATCAGGAGCTAGACCAGAATTGTGGTGGTTGGGTAACAAACGGCTTACCTGTGAACTTCACCTTCCCGTATAGATCATGTATCTGAGGGGCCAAGCCTAGCCGGAAGAGGAAGAGACTAGGAAAGAAGAAGGCAGTGGAGCCTATTTATTTTGCCATGCTGCCCATATGGGTTTTCAGGAGATACTATGGAGACCTGGAGATGAAAACCATTCACTACCTGCCCCCAGGCCTCCCCCAATCCACAGAAAGAGATGTTCTTGGAAGTCAGCCCAAGGCAAGTGCCATACAAGATAAACAAGATGCCGTGGAGATCTGGGGACTGGGAAGACTTCACAGATAAGGGCACACTGCAATGGCAGGTCACTGGATGGAGATGGACAGTGGGGAGGGCATAGCGAGCACAGAGCCACCGAACCACGGCACAGAGGCTTGAAAGAACACAGGAAATAAAGTCGGGAAGCAGTGATGTGCAGGACACAGGAACTGGTCAATCACTTTTATGAGTTAGCCAACTGGTTGCTAATGGCTGGCTACGAATAGAACCAAAGAACCTTCCCCATTCACACTGAGTTGCTCTTGATAAATCTGTGTACCCCAGTCACAAGCTGAAGAACCTTCCCTCGCTGCTCTTTTCCTTCATCCACCTGAGTTACACATAAATATCCCACAAAGTGCACATAACTCTGAATGCAACCACACAAATCTAAAACCTTACTTTCCTGAGAGGTGCTCCCTGTGGTCTACCATCCATCCTTCCTGCCACCAGCACTTGTTGCTGTCAAGTGTTGGTTGTGTCCAACTGTAGCAACCAGGATGAGAGAAGTTTGGGGTCTCTCACCTGAGTGCATGGATGCAGTAGACCACTCGAGGCATGTTCTTCTTGTCATAGATGTCCGTGGTCTCCGGGAAGAAGGTCTGGAGGGGAAACCAGCAGTTACTGCTACTGGGGACCTTTAAGCAGCACCACATACGGAGAGGGGGCACTGAGTCAGCCCTCCCCATCCTGGGGTGTGTGCTCCTTTGTTGCCTGAGGCTTCTAGATTAGTCTCCCCAACCATTTACAGCCAGCTCAATGTAAAGGAAAAGCATTGGGGACACACACTAAGCCAAGACCCAGTCACAGACAGGGTCATACAGTCCCAGATTAATCAAACACTAGACAGAGCTATAAAGGATATAGAATGCAGGCCATGTCCTCCGGAAGAAATAGGCCCCTTGTTCATCCCATAGACACAGCCAGCCTGTGCCCTTCACCCTAGACTCTTGCCAGAAAAGTGGCATGCTAGGGAGCTGGCCACGGTCCCAAAGAGGGCCCAGTGAAGCATGCTTTGCCAAGAACCACAAAGAGGTCAGGGTGTAGCATCTCTGTCTACAAGCCAGAGGTCTCTGATCAACAGGAGCCCCTCTAAGAGGAATTGAGTCACCCTAGGGATGGATCCACACCACCTAGCAACTGGGGTCCAACCTCAGTACCTCTTGATTACTTTCCACTCGTGATGACCAAACCTAGAGACCTAAGTGTTCCAACCCCATGGGACACATGGCCTCTACTGCTCCTCCCACCAAGTGTCTTTTTTTTTTTTTTACTGCTATTAACTTGTCTTATATCCTTCTACAATGAAGAAAAACAACGAAGAAATCATACACTGTAGAATCCTATCACGCCTTATTTGTATAGCTCTTTACAGTTCAGACAGAGTTCCGATGGGTCAGGCAATCCCGTCAACCTCAAGAGGCAGGGTTGCCATCCCTGTTTCACAGCCGAGGAGCCGACTGGGATTTGAAGAGTCAGAGGACACGCACCGCACACCCAACTGGGGACTGGGGCCTAGGTTTCCAGGCCTGTCCCCGAGGGATGTGATATCCCCTGCTTCGCGTTATGAAATCCTGGTGGGAAGACAGCTGGCCTACACGGCCCCGTGTCCTGCATTACACGAGGGCCTCACTGCCTCATGGGAACAATGACACTTGAGCCAGGGAGCCTTCACCTCCTTTGTTTGCGCACTGAGAAGTAGAGGCAGAGACCAAGTGACCTGGTTCAAAGACACAGCCCCAAGGAACGTAAACTCTTAGATTACGTTAGTTTAGAAAATACATGGAGATGAAAGTTAAAGGGTCCCAGGGAGACAAAATGTGTGGGTGGAGAGGGCTGCAGGGGTCGGCGCTGGTGAACGGTACAGATGAATCCCAATCTCAAGGCCCCAGTGTTACCGAAGGCAGACCGATGTGGGCTATCGCAGAGAGCCAAAAATTAATGTTGTCTGTGTGACGGAAATGCAAGCCAGTTGCCTGAAAGGGAAAGAATAAGAGAGTTTATTCCCACAGTTCTCGGGGTTCCCTATGAGCAAAGCCCAGACCACAGCTTAGAGGTCCACAGCCATTCAAGTGGCTGGAGGAGCCAGTGGCCCCTGCCCCATGGACTTCCCATCTCCACAGGACAGAGACACATGGACCAACAGAAACAACACGGAATGGGTCCAGAGGGATATTTGGGGAAAATGGCACAGGGATGGGATTAATAATCTAGCAAGGCTTTCTGGAAAAGGGGAGTGCAGAGCTGGGACGGGAAGGAGAGGCAAGTTGGGCTAGCCAGGGCACAGGGAAGGGCAGTGTGCCCAGGAAGTCCCTTCAGGTGGCAAAACCCACAAGCCTGAGTGTAGACTGTGAGTAGAAAAGTCTTCTGGGAAGTTCTCATATCAGAGGTATCTGAAAGCCCACCTATCAAGGGTCTGTCCCTTGCTAAGGATAATGTACACTGCTGGGCTGGGGGATACCAATTTATACCTGTTGTCCCAGTGCAATGATTAGTTACACCCTTTTCATCTTCAAAAGTATCTAGTTTTAGACAATAAGTTATATGGTCATTCTACTCTCACAGCTTTGAGGAGAAGGGGCAGTTTGAGAGAAGAAGGTAGAAGGTAGAGACCTCTATTTCACACCTGGTACCGCAGCTGCTCCATGTCATAGATCTTCCTCAAGGGAACCACAGAGGGTGCAAAACAGTGGCCCAGCTTGGCCAGCAGCACTCCATTCCGGAGACTCTCCTCCAGCTCCACCGGGGAAGGAAGCTCCTCCTTCAGGCAGGCCTCCATCCAGCTGAAAGCACGAGAGCATGAGAGTGCCTTCCCGCCGCTCGCTCTGGCCGGCCCCGCCGCAGTTCCTTCCACCACAGGATCTTCCCACCCTCTTTCCCTCTAGGCTGGCTCTGATTCTCCTGCTTCCTATTCCTGCCCTGCTCCAACTCCCCTCTCTGCCCATTGCCTGGCTGTTCTCACCTTCCCCCAAGCTGCCCCAAACACCTGGATTGGCCAATCCTCAGCCCCTGACCACCCCAGGAAATCTCCCCTGACAGATCACAACATGCCCACCTTCAGCGGGCTTAAACAGGCTCTTATCTGTTACATCTGGGGTGTCAAACTCATTTTCATCAGGGGCCATGTCAGCCTTGCAGTTGCCTTCAAAGGGCTGAATGCAATTTTAGGACTGTATAAATGTAACTGCTGGTGCTCCTTAACTAGGGGCAAGGAGCTCGGCGCTGCCACCAGGTAGAAACAAGGTACCGGGCTGGATAAAATAAGGCGGAGGGCTGGACCTTGTGTTTGCCACCTGCGTGTTACATGATGAAACCTCTCAGTCTGGTTATGTATGCACTATGACTGCTGAACCAAATTGAATCTGCACACTTTTCTCATTCTGCATCTTCTCCGAGGACCCAGATACAGAAAGGTCATGTTTACCTGAATGGTCTACACAGCCCATAACCCAGCTTTGATGATGCTGGTAGCAGTGGGAAACACCCAGGGTTGACGGAAGGGGAGCAGCACAAAGGGACAGAAAGGTCACAGCCCTTGGAACCAGAAAATGTGCTTTTCACACCGTCTCCCCTACTTCACCTGAGCCTCAGTTGCGTATCTTCAAAACGAAGACACCACCACTTGTACTCCCTTCGGCAGCGGGCAGCTGCCAGGGTCAAATGAGCTACGGAACGTGAGAACACTGAACACAAATGTGAGGACGCTCACTACGGACAGTTACACACGGGAGCCAACGAGGGCTGCGCACACGGGATTCCCAAACTTCTCCACGCAGCGGATCTACAGGAAAGCAGCCGTTTTCAAAGACAGAGCCTGCCACAACTCACTTCATGCTTTCCCTGCCAGACACCTGATTTCCCGTTTACCCCATTCTCCCTACCTTTTTGGAGAACATTAAGAACATACTGTTCTCGCCCTGGCTGGCGTAGTTCAGTGGATTGGGCGCGGGCTGCGAACCAAAGCATCGCAGGTTTGATTCCCAGTCAGGGCACATGCCTGGGTTGCAGGCCACGGCCCCCAGCAACCGCACATTGATGTTTCTCTCTCTCTCTTTCTCCCTCCCTTCCCTCTTTAAAAATAAATGAGTACAAAAATCTTAAAAAAAAAAGAAGAAGAAGAACATACTATTCTCAAAAAGGAAACAAGTATTTATCCTGCCTTTAGAACCAACACCCATTTACAGGAAACATGAGGTATAGAGGAACGAGCCGAATGACACAAGAAAGCAGAGACAAAACCAGAATGTAGGGTGTTCTCTGGGGCAAACGACTCGGCTTCTTCAACAAGTTAATGACAGAAAGAACGAAAAAGGGAGGACGAGCTGTTCTATATCAAAGACTGAAGAGACATAGCGACCAGATGTAATGTGCGAACCTTTTTTAGATCTTTATTTGAATAAGTCAATTGTAGAAACAGATTTTTTTAAACAATCAGGAAAATCTGAAAATGGCCTGGGTATCGATTTCCAAGGGTTAATGGGTAACTTGGTTGGGCATTATAATGACAGTGTGGTTGTGTAAGCAAATGCCCACATGTTTTAGAGATATGTATTGAGGAATGTTATCTTCGCTCACAGATGGCATGACCGCCTGCGTATAAAATCTGAAAAAATGCGACCAAAATAACTCCTGGAACTAATAAGCAATTATAGCAACTTTTCAAAATACAAGATATATATGTATATATGTATATATATATATCAGTTGTCTTCCTATACACCAGCAACAAGTGGAATTTAAAATTAAAACAATACCATTTACATTAGCGTCCCCAAAAATCACAAACTTAGGTATAAACTTAACAAAATATGTACAAGATCTATGTGAGGAAAACTGTAAAACTCAGATCAGCAAAATCAAAGAATAAATAATTGAGAGATATTTCATATTCATGGATAGAAAGACTTTGGATAGACATGGATAGAAATTTGAGCTACAGAGTCAATGCAATCCCAAAGGGAATCCCAACAAGCTGTTTTGTGAATATTGACATAATGATTCTAAAGTTTATATGGAGAGGCAATAGACCCAGAATAGCCAACACAACATTAAAGAAGGACAGAGTTAGAGGACTGATGCTACCTCACTTAGCCAGAGTAATGAACACAGTGTGGTCGTGATGAAAGAATAGACAAACAGCCCTGGCTGGCGTAGCTCAGTGGATTGAGCGCGGGCTGCGAATCAAAGCATCGCAGGTTCGATTCCCAGTCAGGGCACATGCCTGGGTTGCAGGCCACAGCCCTCAGCAACCGCACATCGATGTTTCTCTCTCTCTCTCTCTCTTTCTCCCTCCCTTCCCTCTCTAAAAATAAATAAATAAAATCTTTAAAAAAAAAAAAAAAGAAAGAATAGACAAACAGAAAATGGAACAGAACAGAGAGCCCAGAAACAGACCCAGGTAAATATTGTCAACTCATCTTTGACAAAGGAGCAATGGCAGCACAGAGTAAAGACAGTCTCTTCAACAAATGGTGCTGGAACAACTGGGTATCCACGTGCAAAGAAATGAACCTAGACACAGATCTAGTCAATAGCACTGTAATAACTATGTGTGGTGCCAGGTCAGTATTTGAATTATCAGGGGGATCATTTCATAAATTATAAAACTGTCTAACCATTATGCTGTACACCTAAAACTAATATAAAATAATATTAAAGGTTGCCCTGGCTGGTGTGGCTCAGTGGATTGAGTGCCGCTGGGCTGCGAACCGAAAGGTTGCTGCTTTGATTCGCAGTCAGGGCACATGCCTGGGTTGTGGGCCAGGTCCCCAGTGGGGGTGTGAGAGAGGCAACTGGTAGACTCTCTCACACATCAATATTTCTGTCCCTCACTTCTCCCTCCCTCCTCTGAAAATAAATAAATAAAGTATTTAAAATAATATTGAATGTCAACTTTAATTAAAAAATAAAAATGAATAAAAACAGGCACACACCTTGCATTCTTCACAAAAATCAACTCTAAACAGAACATCAACCTAAATGTAAAACACAAAAGCATAAAAGTCCTAAAAGATAACATAGGAGACAATCTAGATGACCTTGGGTATGGCAATGACTTTTTAGATACAACAAATCCTTGAAATTATTGATAAGCTAGATTTCATTAAAATTAGAAACTTCTGCTCTACAAAAGACAATGTCAAGAGAATGAGAAGGCAAACCACAGACTGGGGGAAAATATTTGCCAAACATGCATCTGGATGAACAATTGTTATCCAAGATATACAAACTGTCAAAACCCAATTAAGAAAACAAACAACTCAATTAAAAAATGGGCCAAAGACCTTAAGAGCTACCTCACCAAAGAATATATACAGATGGCAAATACGCATATGAAAAGATGCTCCAGGATTTCCAGCCAAGATGGAGGAGTAAGTAGATATACTTTGCCTCCTCACACAAACAGAAGGACAACAACAAATTTAAAGACAAAAAATAACCAGAAATGCCAGAAAATCGAACTGTACAGAAGTGTGCCAACCAAGGAGCTGAAGAAGAAACATTTATCCAGACTGGTAGGAAAGGCAGAGATGGGCAGCCAGGGCAGAGAGGGCATGTGGCAAGGCGGTGGCTGGCGGACCAGGCTGTCCCACATTTGCGTGCAGATAAACCAGGATAAATAACTGAGGAGTGAGACAGACTGCACAACCCAGAGTTCCAGCACAAGAAAAGAAAGGCTCAAAACCTCTGACTGTAAAAACCTGTGGGGGTTGTGGACATTGGGGAAATTCCCACCCTCACAGGAGAGTTTGTTGGAGAGATACACAGGGTCCTAGAACCTACACAAACCCACCCACCTGGGAAACAGCACCAGAAGGGCCCAATCTGCTTGTGGGAAGCAGGGGAAGTGACTGAAAGCCAGCTGAGAGCCCACCACGCAGCAATGTTCCCTCTCGGGCCCCTCCCCCACATATAGTGCCACAGCAATGTGGGTTGGCCTGCCCTGGTGAATACCTAAGGTTCTGCCCCTTAGAACACAACAGGTACCCTGAGACAAAGAACTATGGCCCAAATGAAAGAACAGATCAAAGCTCAAAAAATAGAACTAAGCAAGGAAGAGACAGCCAACCTATCAGATGCAGAGTTCGAAACACTGGTAATCAGGATGCTCACAGAAATGGTTGAATATGGTCACAAAATAGAGGAAGAAGTGAAGGCTACACACAGTGAAATAAAGCAAAATAGACAGAGAACTAAGAGTGAAGGGAAGGAAACTGGGACTCAAATCAATGGTTTGGACCAGAAGGAAGAAATAAACATTCAACCAGAATGCAATGAAGAAACAAGAATTCAAAAAAAAAGGAAAGAAGAAGAAGAGGCTCAGGAACTTCTGGGTCATTCCAACATCTGAATCATAGGGGTGCCAGAAAAAAAAAGAGGAGAGAAAGAAATGAAAACTTTTCTTTTTTTTAAAGATTTTATTTATTTATTTTTAGAGAGGGAAGGTAGAGAGAGAGAGAGGGAGAGAGAGAGAAACATCAATGTGCGGCTGCTGGGGGACATGGCCTGCAACCCAGGCATGTGCCCTGACTGGGAATCGAACCTGCGATGCCTGGTTCGCAGCCCGCACTCAAGAAATGAAAACTTTTATTTGAAAAAATAATGAAGGAGAACTTCTCCAATCTGGAGAAGGAAATAGGCTGCCAGGAAGTCCAGGAAGCTCAGAGAGTCCCAAAGAAGTTGGACCCAAGGAGGAACACACCAAGGCACATCAGAATTACATTAGCCAAGGTAAAAATGGAGAGAATTCTTGAAGCAGCAAGAGAAAAGGAGACAGTTACCTACAAAAGAGTTCCCATCAGACTGTCAGCTGATTTCTCAAAAAAGACCTTACAGGCAAGAAGGGGCAGGAAAGAAATATTCCAAGTCATGAAAGGCAAGGACCTATATCCAAGATTGTTCTATCCAGCAAAGCTGTCATTTAGAATCAAAGGGCAGACAAACTGCTTCTAAGATAAGGTCAAGTTAAAGGAGTTCATCATCATCAAGCCCATATTATATGAAATGTTAAAGGGACTTATCCAAGAAAAAGAAGATGATCAAACTATGAACAGTAAAATGACAATAAACTCACAACTATCAACCACTGAATCTAAAAAACAAAAACAAACCAAGCAAATAACTAGAATAAGAACAGAATCACAGAAATGGAGATCACATGGAGGGTTATCGGCGGGGAGGGGAAGAGAGGAGAATGGGGAAAAAGGTACAGGGACTATGAAGCATAAACGCTAGGCACAAAATAGACAGGGGGAGGTTAAGAATAGTATGGGAAATATAGAAGCCAAGGAACTCACATGTATGACCCATGGACATGAACTAAGGGGTGGGAATGCCAGTGGGAGGAGGCAGTACAGGGTGGAGGGGAATAAAATGGAGGGGAATAAAATTTTTTCAGAGGAGAAAAAAATGGGACAACTGTAATAGCATAAGCAGTAAAGTATACTTAAAAAAATAAAGATATTCCACATAATATGTCATCAGGGAAATGCAAATTAAAACAATGATGAGGTTCTGCCTGGAAGCAGCCATTCCTGGAATTGAGCCATTGCCTCAGCCTCACCGGCTGCCTCTTAAAGCTTTCCAACCATGGACCATCCCTAGCCCACCCAGTTTCAGACCTTCATGAAATCGTATAAGCACAATCTGAGCATTCTGCACAACAAGGTAATATGCTTCCTGATGGAGGGGGTGGAAAGCATGAAAGGTAAAATACCACTTGCGACTCTTAGAGCCAAAGAAAATATCGAGGAAGAAAAAGACAGTAGTAAGAAGGTGGAGGAAAACATAAAGACAGAGAAACTATCATGTGAGGAATGTGATCTTGAAATTGACAATGAAGGTGTGATTGAACCAGACACTGATGCCCTAAAGAAATGGGAGGTGAAAATGTAGAGATAAATGAGGAGATGATGGATCAGGCAAATAATAAAAAATGTGGCTACCATTGATGACCTAAATGATGGCGAACTACAGAAAGTCAATGACTTGTTCGCAGATGACATCAAGCTGAATCCTCACGCAGCCATTCTATATGCCAAGAGAGCCAGTATCTTCATCAAATTACAGAAGCCATATGCTGCCATCTGAAACTGACAAAGCTGTTGAAATAAATCCCGATTCAGTTCAACCTTACAAGTGGCGAGGGAAAACACATAGACTTCTGGGCCATTGGAAAGAAGCAGCCCATATTCTTCCCTCGCTTGCAAACTGGATTACAATGAAGATGCTAGTGTAATGCTGAAGAAGTTCAACCAAGGGCACAGAAAACTGCAGAACATCAAAGAGAAAACGTGAAGAGCAAGAGATCAAAGAAAGAATGGAAAGGGTGAAGAAGGCTTGGAAAAAAAATGAGCGAATCCACAGGGAGGAAGGGGCCACAATCAGGAGCTCAGTATAGCTGTTTCCCATGTGGCTTTCCTGGGGGAACGCTTGGGAAGGGAGAGGGCATGCCTAGACTGGCAGGAATGCCTGGGATCAATGAAATTGTCAGCGATCCAGAGGTTCTTGCATCCAGAAGTTATAGCGGCCTTCCAGAATGTGGCCAGAACCTGGCGAATATGTCAAAACATCAGCGTAAACCAAAGGTTATGAATCTTGTCACCAAATTTGGAGGTCAAGGGTAATGTCCATCTGACAAATAAAGCCCTTGTTTAAAAAAAAAAAAAAGGCAACTAAATCACCCAATGGATGTCACAATAATACAAACCAGTATATCTCAGACCTCATGAAGAAAGCTGGGGTGCTTTCAAGAGAATCCCTACCTCTCTGCCCCAAATAAGGTGTAACATTTTACAGTGGTTTGCCATTAGGGTATTTGTTCAGGTAATGTTTTCCTATTAGGAATTATAAACTTCAAATACTTTTAAAACCTTAAAAATATTTTAAAAGAAATTAAAAGAGCATGTTAATCCCTATATTTTCTTTGAAAAAAAATGATGAGATACCAATATACACCTATTAAATGGCCCAAATCTGGAACACAGATGACACCCAATGTTGGCAAGGATGTGGGACAACAGGAACTCTCATTAACTGCTGGTGGGAATGCAAAATGATGTAGACACTCTGGAAGATAGTTTAGTGGTTTTTTAAAGCAAACATATTCTTACCATACGATCCAACAATTGTGCTCCTTGATATTTACCCAAAGGAGCTGAAAACCCACGTCCACACAAAAACCTGCACACGGATGTTTATAACAGCTTTAGTCAAAATTGCCAAAACTCAGAAGTAACCAGTATGTCTTTCAGTACATGAATGGGTTAATAAACTGTTACCTCCAGACAACAGAATATTATTCAGTGCTAATAAGAAATGAACTATCACTCCATGAAAAGACACAGAGGAACCTTAAGTGCACATTGCTAAATAAAAGAAGCCAATCTAAAAAAGCTACATACAGACTTCCAGCCAAGATGGAGGCATAGGTGGACACACTGTGCCTCCTCGCACAACCAAAATTAAAGACAAAAATTTAGAAACAAAAATAAACAACCAGAACAGAGAGAAAATTGAACCGTACGGAAGTCCCGATAACCATTCATCCAGACCAGTAAGAGGGGCAGAGTAGGTGGCCGGCGGAGAGGGGTTGCAGCAGGAAAAAGCAGTGGCTGGCAGACCCAGGCGCACAGGGTGCAGGTGGTGGCTAGTAGACCCCTGTGACAGACCCTGGGCACGGGAAGGCAACAAGCGGACCCAGTGAGGCACGCAAGGCAGTTGGCTGTCCGCAGTCACACATTTGCACGTAGATAAATGAGGTGAAAACCGGCAGTGAGACAGACTGCGCAATCCAGGGCCCCAGCACTGGGAAATAAAGCCTAAAAGCACTGATTGGAAACACCTGTGGAGATTGAGGTGCCAGGAGAGACCCCCAGCCTCACAGGAGAGTTTGTTGGAGAGACCCACAGGATCCTAGAACATGCACAAGCCCACCCACCCGGGAACCAGCACCAAAAGAGCCCAATTTGCTCGTGGGAAGAGGCAGAGGGGACTGAAATCCAGCAGAGAGCGGAGCAATTGCCATTGTTCCCTCTTGGACCCTGCCCCCACATACGTCATAACACAGCGACTGGGTTGTCCTGCCCTGGTGAACACCTAAGGCTCTGCCCCTTTAGGTAACAGGCACGACCAGACGCCCCCCCGCCACAAAGGCTCAAATGGAAGAACAGATCAAAGCTCCAGAGCCAATACTTTTAAGCGACCAAGAGATAGACAACCTATCAGATGCACAGTTCAAAGCACTGGTGATCAGGATGCTCACAGAATTAGTTGATTTTAGTTACAAATTAAATGAAAATGAAGGCTACACTAAGTGAAATGAAAAAAAAAATGCACAGGGAACCAACAGTGATGGAAAGAAAACTGAGTCTCAAATCAATGGAGTGAACCAGAAGGAAGAAAAAAACAAATATACAATCAGAAAAGAATGAAGAAACAAGAATTCAAAAAAATGAGGAGAGGCTTAGGAAGCTCCAGGACATCTTTAAACGTTCCAACATCCGAATTATAGGGGTACCAGAAGGGGAAGAGGAAGAGCAACGAGTGGAAAACTTATCTGAACAAATCACAAAGGAGAACTTGCCCAATCTGGCAAAGGAAATAGACTTCCAGGAAGTCCAGGAAGCTCAGAGAGTCCCAAAGAATTTGGATCCAAGGAGGGACACATCAAGGCACATCAGAATTACATTAGCCAAGGTAAAAATGGAGAGAATTCTTGAAGCAGCAAGAGATAAGGGGACAGTCACCTACAAAGGAATTCCCATCAGACTGTCAGCTGATTTCTCAGAAGAGACCTCTCAGGCAAGAAGGGGCTGAAGAGAAGTATTCCAAGTCATGAAAGGCAAGGACCTACATCCAAGATTATTCTATCCAGCAAAGCTATCATTTAGAATGGAAGGGCAGATCAAGTGCTTCCCAGATAAGGTCAAGTTCAAGGAGTTCATCATCACCAAGCCCTTATTATATGAAATGTTAAAGGGACTTATCTAAGAAAAAGAAGATAAAAAATATGAACAGTAAAAAGACAGCAAAATCACAGTTATTAACAATCACACCTACAACCAAAACAAACTAAGCAAACAACTAGAACACGAACAGAACCACAGAAATGGAGATCACATGGAGGGTTAGCAACAGGAGAGTGGGAGGAGGAGAGAGGGAGGAAAAGGTACAGAGAATAAGTAGCATAGATGGTAGGTAGAAAATAGACAGGGAGAGGGCAAGAATAGTATGGGAAATGTAGAAGCTAAAGAACTTCTGACACATGGACATGAACTAAAAGGGGGAAATGTGGGTAGGAGGGGTGTGCAGGGGGGAGGGGCGTGTAGGGGGGAAATGGGACAACTGTAATAGCGTAATCAATAAAATATATTTTAAAAAATGCAAAAAAATTAAAAACCTACATACTATATGATTACAAGTATATGATATTCTAGAAAGGCAAAACTATGGAGACAGTAAGATTATCAGTGGTTGCTAGGGGTTAGAGAAGAGGGACAGATGAGTAGGTACAACACAGAGGATTTAAAAAAATTTTTTATTTATATATGTTTAGAAAAAAGGGAAGGGAAGGAGAAAGAGAGAGAAACATTGATTGGTTGCTTCTTGCATGCACCCGGTCTGGGACCAAACTCAAAGCCCAGGCAAGTGCCCTGACTGGGAATCAAACTGGCGACCCTTCTCTTCGTGGGACGACGCCCAACAGAGCCACACAGGTCAGAGTAGAACACAGAGGATTTTTAAAGTAGTGAAAGGATTCTCTATGATCTATAATGGTATCATGGATAGTTATACATGTGTCCAAACCCATAGAATATACAATACTGATAGTAAACCCGAACGTAAACTATGGACTTTGAGCAGTAATGATGCGTCACTGTACATAGGTGCATCAACTGTGACACATGTACACTCTTGTGCAGAATGATGATAATGAGGAAGCTATGTGTGTATGAGGGCAGGAAGTATATGGGAGATCTGTGTATCTTCCTCTCAATTTTCCTGTGAACCTAAAACTGCTCTAAAAAAATAAAGTCTTTTATTTATTTTTTTTTATTTAAATGAATGTTCAAGTACAGTTTTCTCCCCTTTACTCCCAATCAAGCCCTCCCACCCCTAAAAAAATAAAGTCTTAAAAAAAAAAAAAGATGCTGCCCTGGCCAGGTGGATCAGTTGGTTGGAGCGTCATTGTGTGCACCAAAAGGTTGTGGGTTTGAACCCCAAGTGGGGCACATGTGGGAAGCAGGGAAGCAGCCAGTTGATGTCTGTCTGTCTGTCTGTGTCTCTCTCTCCACTTTCCTCTCTCTCTGAAATCAGTAAATACATTCTTGGGTGAGGATTATAATAGATAGATAGATAGATAGATAGATAGATTAGATAAAAATCAATAGAGGCATATCCTTGAGTGAGGAGAAAAAAAAGATGTGAAGACGGTGGTGACCTGGGCAGACATGGCTCACCTCGTTGCACAACCACATCAAAATTACAACTAAAATATAGAACCATCACTCAGAACCGTCAGAAATCGAGCTGAGTGGAAGTCTGACAAGTACAGCATTGAAGAAACTACATCCACCCAAACTGGTAGGAGGGGTGTGGATGTGGAATGGGCTGGTCCCACACCCACGTGGATAAAAATTCAGGATCAATGTCTTGGGACAGAGGAGTCCCAGCCCCACACCAGGTCCTCCCCCACCCCCTGCCACACAGGATTCCAATGCCAGGAGGATGTCCCCACAACTTCCAGCTGCAAAAACCAGCAGGGATTGTGTTGGCAGAGGAGGCTGCTGGAGCCCTAAGCAGTTCCTCTAGGGGAACCTACACACCGACTCACCTACTCAGACTCGCTTGTTCTGAGCTCCACCTCTGGGGTGGCAGCTTGAAGGGCACCAGTGGCATACAGGGAGAGAATGAATTGTCTGGCATCGGGGTGAGTAGAGGTCATTACACCTTTGCTGAGCCCCACCCCACCTCCAGAGCTGGTAGGCTGGTACCATATCTGAGACTCCTGACTAACACCGTGTGACCCACCTGGAGATCCACAGGTGCTCTACCCAAACCACTTACGGGCCCACCCAAGCTGCTTTTCCAAAAGAATGGCTGGGCTGGGCTCCTAAATCCTATCAAACAAACAACAGCTAGCTTCAGTGAGCCCTAGCCGCAGCCTGATTAGAATCACAACTTGGCTTCACCTGGGAATCCCCAAGCTCAGCACACATAGCAGCCACCTCAGATTGCTTTACAGCTCAGGCAAGGTGCCACAGACAAAACACAGGTGGGGCTGGTCTTTGCCTGTACCACCCAGGAAACTGCAGGGCCAACACACAGAGCTCAGCTACAGACCACTCAGAGCACCATCGCCCTGCTCCTGCAGCTGGTCCTCCTCAGAGGGCAGACGTTGGTAGTCAGTGGTCACAGCCCGTCCTTGCAACTAACTGGCCTGGGTAAATCCCTCCCATTGATCTGCCAACAGCAACGAAGACTCTGTTACAAGAGGAGGGTGTACTCAGCCCACACAAAGGGCGCACCTCGAGTACCCAGGTTGGGTGACAGAGAATGCTGTGCCACTGGACCCTACAGGACACCTGCTGTAGAAGGACACAATACCGAGACACGGAGTCAAAGCAGCTCTACCCAGTACATAGACAAAAACACAAGGAGGCTGCCAAAATGCGACAAAGAAATGTGGCCCAAATGAAAGAACAGATCAAAACTCCAGAAAAAGAACTAAATAAAATTGAAATAAGCAATCTATCAGATGCAGAGTTCAAAACACTGGTTACAAGGATGTTCAAGGAACTTAGTGAGGACCTTAGCAGCATAAAAAAAAAAAAGACCCAGTCAGAGACAAAGGATACCCTAAATTGAAATAAAGAACAATTTACAGGGAAACAACAGTAAAATGGATGAAGCCAAGAATGAAATCAATGACTTGGAACTAAAGGAAGCAAAAAACAACTGCAGAATAACAAAAAGAAAAAAATCCAGAAAAATGAGGAAGGTGTATATAGCCTCTAGGACAACTTTAAAATGTCCAACATTCAACTCCTGGGGGTGCCAGAAGGAAAAGAGAAAGAGCAAGAAATTGGAAATCTATCTGAAAAAAAAACAGTGAAAGAAAACTTCCCTAATTTGGGAAGGAAATAGACATGCAAGTCCAGAAAGCACAGAGAGCCCCAATTATAATGGATGCAAAAAGGCCCACTCTAAGACACATCATTATTAAAAGGACAAAAGTTAAAGATAAAGAGAGAATCTTAAAGCAGCAAGAGAAAAGAAGTTAGTTACCAGCCCTGGCTGGTGTGGCTCAGTGGATTGAGTGCCAGGCTGCAAACTAAAGGGTCACTGGTTTGATTCCCAGTCAGGGCTGGGTTGCAGGCCAGGTTCCCCACTGCAGGGCGCACAACAGGCAACCATCCATTGATGTTTCTCTCCCTCTCTTTCTCCCTCCCTTCCTCTCTGTCTAAAAATAAATATCTTAAAAAAAAATTTACTTAGCAGAAGCCAGGTAGGAGGGGGCAGGGGAAGAATGGGTTAAGGAAGAGGTGAGAGGATTAAGAAGTATCAATAGGTAGTTACAGAATAGCCATGGGGAAGTACAGTACAGTATAGGAAATAGAATAGCCAAAGAATTTATACTCATGACCCATGGACATGAACAATGATGAGGGGACTGCCTAAGGGAGTGCCGGGTGCTGGGTGGAGGGGGCAAAAGAGGGAAGAGGGGGAAAAATTGGGACTACTGCCCTGGCTGGTATGGCTCAGTGGACTGAGTACCAGCCTGCAAACCAAAGAGTCATTGGTTCAATTCCCAGTAAGGGCACATGCCTGGGTTGCAGGCCAGGTCCCCAGTAGGGGGCGCATCAGAGGCAACCACACATTGATGTTTCTCTCCCCCTCTTTCTCCTTCCCTTCCCCTCTCTCTAAATATACATAAAAATATTTTTTGAAAAGAAGACGCTATTTCAACTCTCCCTTTCCCACAGAATGGACTCTTATCCTTTCGCATTTGCTTTGGGAGCAGGTATTTGGTGTGGGAAAGGAAGACCAGAAAGACACAGTCCCTCTGCTCACCGTTTGGCTTCCTCCAGCCGGCACAGGTACTGATAGGCAACGTTCTGCCGCCTCTGCTCATCCATCTCCTCAGCTGTGAGGCGTTCATCTGAGGAGTGAAGGGGCATAAGGTCAACGAAGGGAGCATTAAATAGAGGGCCACGCAGTGCAGCTTCTGGGTGTACAGGCTGATGCTCCAACCAACTGAACCACCTGGCCAGGTGAAGTTCTTAACAGACTTTCTTAGGCAACTCTGCTCAGAGACCAGAAGCATCTCCCATATATCTGTTTCCCTCTTCCCAAGACACCCTGGCTCCAGTCTTCTGCCCCCATCCAGTAAAGCTAACCCAGTCAGCACCCTGCTCAAAGGTGGCCTTTGAACCCTTTAACAGGAGTATCCTTCTTGTATCAAAGGCATTCCTTCCCATTCCTCTTCAGCCATCTTCCTGACTGCCTCCCCTCAAATGTACTTCATGGACCTCCCTCCATGCAGGGATATCCCAGCAGCAATATCCAGATCCCTCCTTGACTGGTAACTTAGCTCCTTATTTTACCCCTACTTAGACTCTGTCATCCTCCTCAAGTACTCTCCCTAGGCTAGGTTAACAGAACCCACTAGGACTCATTATTCAACAGACATTCATTCACTCAACGTGTTCTATGTCAATCACTGGACTAGCAGACACCCACTCTCAAGAAATACAGAGATAATTATTAAAACAGAAAAACACTCCAAGATTATAACCCATGAATAATCTATACAAGCAGCAGTGGAAGCAAAGGATTCTACCTACAAATAGAATTTTAAAGAAAGAACAGGTGGAGCCCTAGCTGTTGTGGCTCAGTGGATTGAATGTCAGCCTGAGAACCAAAGGGTCACTGGTTCGATTCCCAGTCAGGGCACATGCCTAGGCTACAGGCCAGGTCCCAGGTAGGGGGTATGTGAGAGGCAACCACACATTGATGTTTCTCTCCATCTCTGTTTCCCTCCTTTTCCCTCCCTGTAAAAATAAATAAATAAAATCTGAAAAAGAAAGAACAGGTGGAAAGAGGGAGAAGGCAGTTCAATAAGAGAACATGAAAAAGTCCACTCACGATTAAGTAGAAGGACAAAGAATTTTATTTTACTTTATTTATTTTTAGAGAGAAGGAAAGGAGTGGAGAAAGAGAGGGAGAGAAACATAGACTGGCTGTTTCCTGTACGGCGCCCAACAGGGGACTGAACGCGCAACCCAGGCATGTGCCCTGGCTGAAATCTAACCGGTGATTTTGCCCTGTGAGCTAACGCCCAATCCACTGAGCCACACCAGTCATGGCAGAAGGACAAAGAATTTTTAAAAATAACAAAGGTTGCCCTGGCTGGTGTGGCTCAGTGGACTGAGCACTGGCCAGTGAACTGAAAGGGCACCAGTTTGATTCCCAGTCAGGGCACAGGCCTGGGTTGTGGGCCCAGTTCCCAGCAGGGGGTGTGCAAGAGGCAACCAATGGATGTTTCTCTGGCATATCAATGTACCTCTCCTTTCTCCCTCTCTCTAAAAAAAAAATAAATAAATAAATACCTTTTAAAAAAAGGTATCTTTACCCTCCTTTGGTACAGGTCACTTGAGGAGGAAAATAATCTCCAGAATAAATAAAATGCAGACAACACTCTGACCCCCAAACTCAAGAACAGGGAATCCCTTAAATGAGACTGTATTCATAGTCTGCCTTAGCCACAGCCTCCCTTTATCCTTCTCTCCCCCATCCCCCTGGTCTCCTTAGGGAAGGCAATGCAAAATTAGAATGAGAGAAAGCTATACACACACACCAAGAAAATAAATTCAGAGGGCTTGAAGAGTCAGAGTTTAATCAATCTGTCTTTGATTCGGCACCTAATGTCATTCCCACTCTTTATCTTACTTCTTTATATTGCACATCCTGCAATGATTTGGGAAGGGCAGGGCTTATTTGAATTGGCAGTTAAGCAAGATAACACACACACACACGCCCCCGTTCAGATTTGAAAGCACTGACCAACTGCAGGAAATATATCAGTTCCTCCGATGCGGTACATAAGGAACAAGTGTTGGTTGCTAAGCATAGAAAATAAACCAGTAAGTGAATGATATCATCTCTGAGTTATGAGTTGAGGAGTACAAGACATGGG
Organism: Tonatia bakeri; assembly: GCA_004024845.1. Taxonomy (NCBI): domain Eukaryota; kingdom Metazoa; phylum Chordata; class Mammalia; order Chiroptera; family Phyllostomidae; genus Tonatia; species Tonatia bakeri. The sequence goes on from PVIA01005843.1 coordinate 52,499, forward strand.
CAGTGCTTTGTACATACCCACACAGTCTTAAAAAAAAAAAAATCAGTCTCCCTACCCTTCTCAGGTCTGAAACTAGCTTTTCTTCAAAAGATTGGTGGACATGGGCTTTGTTTTATGACTCCCAATGGATAGGAAGGAAATTTTGCCTTTTATTCAGAAGGTTTGATGGAAGACTTTCTGCTGCCCCATCCTTCTGACCCCAATCTCTACCTAAAGCAGTGTTTTTAAAAGTGTGGCTCGTGGACTAACTGCATCATAATTACCTGGGGTGAGGAAGGAGCATAGCAGGGCTCGTTATACATGAAAATTATGAGCCCCAATCCAGACCTACTGGAGTTAAAACTCTGGGGGTAGGGTTTCAAGTTTTCATTTTAAAGAAGCTCCCCAGGTAATTCTGACACCCTAAAGTTTGACAGGCATTATCTCAAAGAGGCATCAAAAAGTCAAGGAGCCCCTGTGGGGACCCTGTGGGGGTCAAAAAAATAACTTTCGTCCCTCCTTCCTAAATTCTAGCTTGGCTAATAATCACATTAACACGAGACAGATTAACAAGAGAAATTTATTACGTGTGTACATGCAGGGGTGCCATAAAAATGAGACCCAAGGAGACAGAGGCAGGGTCTGAGATTGCAAACAGAGATTAGATAAGTCACAAGAGCAGATAAGAGCAAATATGTGGTAAACAAATTATTGCTGGGTCACCCCAAAACAGGGTACACAGAGAGAAGTTCAACAATAGGCTTTGCTGAAATTCTCCCTGCCTATCACCTTTAGTTTATATATTAAGCAAGGGTGTTTTTTTTTTTTATTACTTTAGGTGGGTAAGGACAGAGGGTCAAACGTTCTTTCTGAATCTTGTGTTTCTTAGTAACTAGTTTAAAATTAATATCCCCAAAGACATACTTTGGGATGGCAAAACCTTGGCTCGCCCCACCTCCCAGGTCTCTTCAGGCCGTCCAGTCCCCTGGTAGCGCTTAGCAAGCACGGCAGCCATCAGTAGCTGCTGAATTTTACGGCCTGACCACCTACATTTTCCCAGAATGTAGGAGCCCCACAATTTGAGAATAAGGGAGAAAACTCTTTGCAACCACAGAAGTCGCGGAAGTTTTGCTGGTCACAGCTTGACTCCTGCCGGATTCAAAGCTCCCTCCTCGCAGAACACAGTCCCGCCAGCCCCTTCCGGGTAGGACCCGCGTCCACCGCTTCCCAACCTCTCCCAAGCACCCCCTAGCCCCCGATAAGGGACACCACCGCCGGAACCCCCTCGCCCCCTTCTGACACTCACAGACCGCCCGGCTGGGGCCCGCTCCTCTCTCCTCCATGTTTCTCCTTTTGAAAGTTTGAATCTCCCGCCGCCAGCCACCGCCACTCACTGACCAACACTTTCGGTATGTGCGCAGGGAACACTGGGATTTGTAGTTCCAGGCTGCGGAGGCCCGCCGCCGCTGGGGAGGGCAAGGATACCGCCCCAGCGAGGGAGGGGCCCTCTCTGCCTCTACGCTAGGTTGCTGCTCCTCCAGGGCTCCTTAGTTATTAAACCGTCTTATTTCAAGTAGCCCCTGCCCTTGCATTTATCATTTCCCCCTAGTATTCCCATTAACCTCAATGCGACCTGCTTGGATGATGTGGATACACACATAAAGAAGTACAGCTAGCCCTGGCTGGTGTGGCTCAGTAGATTGAGTGCTGGCCGGCTAACTGAGCGGTCACTGACTCGATTCCCCGCTGGGATTGCAGGTTGGGCCCCCAGTGGGAGGCGCTTGAGAGGCAACCACACGGGGACATTTTTGTCCCTCTTTCTCCCTTTCCTTCTCTAAGAATAAATAAACACAATCTTCTAACAAAATACAGTTAAAGCCCTAAAGAAGCTTGCTGCTCTGGAATGAGTGATAAACATATAGTCAAATACGTTTGGAATCAGTGATACATAGTAGATAAGAGTCAACTGCTGTAATGAAGGACAGGAAGACTTTCTTGTGGAGGTGACAGCGGATCGGGTTGAAAAGTTAACAAGAATTCAACAGATTGAAGGAGAGAGAAATTGCAGTCAGTGAAACAGCATGTATAAAAGCAAGGAGGTGAGTTCAGGAAATTAAAATCAGTTCCATTTTATAGGATAACAAAGCCCAACCAGAGAGAGGCAGGAAGTAAGCCGGGAGAGGCACAGGTCCAAATCCTGAAGGGTCTTTGGCACCATGGTCTGGGGAGCAGTCACAGGTGAGCTGTCTAAAGCAGTCACCTTAGACATAGGTCAGAGACAGATTTATATTTTATAAAGATTCCTGTGGCAGCAAAGACTTGAAAGGGAGTGAGGCCAGGGACAGAGATCAATTGGGAGTTTATTGCAATAGCACAGGTGAGAGATAATAAGGGTAATAAGGGTCTGAGCTAAGAAAAAGTTATAATGACAACTATACTGAAAAATTATTTTTTGGTATATTACTAATAGTCTTCCCCATCTGGTATTTCTCCTATTGCCCTTCTCCCCATACCCCATTCAAGCAGCTAGGCAACCTAGGTTCCTAGTCTCAAGGGAGAAAAGTGAAGGGACAGAAAATAGAAAATATCCAAACCTTCAGAGAAACAAAGGAGACTCAGCTGAGACAACGCCGTTTGGGAGATGTGGGGTTTGAAGAGAGTGGGTGTTCCCTGAGACTAGGAGGGATTCCTCTGGCCCCCTCCACCACCACCACTGGGGGAGAGTGGGGAGTAGGGAGAATTTAGATGTTGGTGGCTCCTGGTGACAGAGATCCCACTCCTTGTTTCCTGGGAAGGACTGGAGGAGCACAGGTCCCTGAGAAGGAACAGTTGCATAACCAGCCAGTCAGCTACACCTTTAGAATGTTGTACAGAAATTGCCCAACCCACCTAGAAAGATAGTACCTAGATAACTTACTCCCTCTTCTGGTTGGGATGAGGGTTCCTGAGCCTGAAGTGGCCAGTGGATGAGAAGAAAGAGGTCAAAGGAGAGTAAATAGATGGCCAATGACAAGAGGGGCCTTCCTTCTTAAGTCTTAGCATCCCACACCCCCTCCAACTTGGACTACACCCTGGGAGAAAGGAGGAAGCAAACTAAACAGACTGTTTTTACCATCCCAATGGAATAGGTGCTTGAGGTTGAGATGTAATCTCAAATACATGATTTGCAGACCATTACATCAATATTCATTGAGTGTTTGTTGTATCCTGGTACTATATTTAGCATCATCTTATAAGGACCATCTTATTTAATCTTCACAGTATAGATGAGGACACTGAGGCTTAGAAATTTCACACAACTAAAAACTGGTAGAGTCAAGATTCAAACTTAGTCCAATTCCAAGCTTGAGTTCTTAATCACTACATACTATACCACTTCCAAGGCTATGGCCATGAGACTGCAGAAGACAGGGTACACCAAAAAGAGGTTTCAGAAGTAGAACCAATAGGTGAAGGAGAGTGGGAAGTCATGGGTGTCTACCAGGTTTCCAGCCTAGAGACTGGCTTGCTGGTTTACCAACTAAGACCAGGAACATATTGGGTTGGCCAAAAAGTCCGTTATATTTTTTCCATATGATGGCTCTAGTAGTGCTTAGTTGCCTTTAACTTATTCAAAACAACTTTGTTAGATTGCATTGTAACAGCTGCAGTCATATCAGCATGCATTTAAAAAAACTTATTGAAATTGGTGGATTTTCGTGTAGCTATTTTAATATTGAAGATGGAAGAAGATACGCAACATTTTTGGCATATTATGCTTTATTATTTCAAGAAAGGTAAAAATGAAACTAAAATGCAAAAAAGTATTTGGGTAGTGTATGGAGAAGGTGCTGTGGCTGATCGAATGTATCAAAAGTAGTTTGCTAAGTTTCTTGGTACTATTGTAACAGGATGCAGCCAAGAGGGGGTCCCCAAATAGAGATTTGGAATGGGTCCAGAACTCAAGGTGTCCAGGAAATATTAGGATGTCCTCACCCCTTCCCCCCACCGGTGTGAGTTGGGGGAAAGGACACATGGAGCAGGACTATGCAGAGCTATTTTGCACAGCAACAGCTTTGCAGCTAACCTCTGGCATGGTCATTTAACATATCTGTAACCTTTAACTGGTTTCATAGACATGCTAAACAGCTGTGGCCATGCTTTGAGCCAGGGAGAAGGGAGAGACTTCCACCCAAGATGTAAGGGGGGGCAGGTCCCCCTGATTACAGCGCGGTGTGAAAGCTTGGAGATGATTGGCTCCACACCATGGGACTACGCTTGCCCAGACTTACTATGGCAGCCCAGTAAAGCTGGAAGGATATGAGAGTGCTGGCAAGTGTAGCCGATTGTGGGAGGAGTCGGAAATGGGGCTGCAGAGGAGGATTGGCGCAGGGATTTAAACCCAGAGGAGACAACCATATGAGGAGAGATCCACATGGTTTCCCCAAGTGTAGACCCTTGCAGCTTAGGTGAAAGGGGAACCATGCAGCTTTGCCAGAGTGGGGAATCGCCATGCGGCTTTAGCAGAAAACTGCTACTCGGCTTTGGCAGAGTAGCGAACCTCCCCCTCTTTGCAGCCATTGTGGAGAGAACCACACGGTTTTGGCAGAGTGGAGACCCCACCCCCACGCCCGGCCCCACAGCTTTGCAGAGGAGAACCATGCAGCTTGATCCTGGCCGACGACACAGCTGATGGTGCCAGGAGCCTGAATCTACTTCTTTTCCTGAGATACGGTACCCAAAATTAGGGCAGGGGGAGAAGGAAGCACTGTGGGTGTCTGTGGGTATCCAAAAAGGACTTTGATATTTTAATGAAGACATTAGGTCACTACTTTAAGTCTGTATAGCTTTAAATAAACATTTCCTTTCCTTTTCATAAATCTCTGGCATTGAGAGACATCTTAACTATGGCAACAGACAATCGAACCTAGTGGGGGATTCCGTTCGGTAATAGTATATCATACCCCCCTTGGCCCTGTGTGTGAGTTCTGTAACATTAGCAGGAAATCAAACAGGAAAATGATTCAAGAAAATAATGACTAGATCATTCAGAGGTCTTTGCAACCTTGGTGAGAGTAGTTTCAGTCCTGTCACCTCCCCAAATCATCCTCTCCCCTTAAGGTAAGTGTGCAGTGTCAACCACAGACCAAGCTGCATATTTAGTCCTGGCCAGGTGATGTACATCTGGAAAGCCCAAGCCCCGGGGCAGAAGCTGCAGGTCACTAGGGTCGTCTGCCTCCCACAAGGCACAGCAGGCACTCAGCAAAGGCTGCCAGGCAATGCAGATGAGCCTGGCTATTTCCTTATCATTTTGTTTCTGGCAAAGCCCTACCTACTTAAAAGAGGACTTTCCTCAGGAAAATGAGGACATTTGCTTTCTGATTCAGGTACCCTTGGTGAATTAGGGCAGTAGGTGCCCATTGCCTTGGAACCTGCTGTCCTCTCATTAAACAGAACTTGGAAATTGCAGATCAGTGAAGCTGGGAAAAGGAGTCTGGGGGCAGAAAGGCTCTTCTGATCTCCAGACCCTTCCTGATCATCAACCTTTCACTTTGTTCCCAATTGTGAAACTGCCACACAGAAGTACAGTGTGTTAAGAGTGTATGTGCATGACCATCTGTGCATGTGTGAGAGGGTTCACTTCCGGGACAGCTCAAGCCTTATCAAAGCTTGCAGTCACACTTAGTGGAAGTGACCTAGGCTAATTAGCCCCGAGTCAGAAAACCTGCAATCTAATCCCAGCTTGGAGGCTGCTCTGTGACCTCAGGCACCTGCTCTCTGAGCCTGGTCTCCTCTGTGATATGAGCGTATGGGACAGATGATCTTTGAAGTTGCAACTAGTAACAAGCCCATGATGCTTTGACTCGTTGCTTAAGGTGAGGGACTTGAGAGTGTGTCTGCAGGTTTGGAGAGTGGTGGGACAGGAATGGAAATGGAATTCAGGTGTCTGTGCCCAAGCACTAGTAGGGTTCAGCACTGAGACACGGCACCTGAACTGTCAATCAAAGAATTCCCTAGGAGAAGAGGGCGGTACCTAGTTGTCGGGTAACTCAGGAGGCTCTGAGTAAGGAGCCAGAAAGGTAATTCAAGACAGAGGGACCATTCCAGAAAGCCAGCTGCGGAGATCGAAAGAGGTAACGCATTTTATGGCCTGGGCCCCCAAACCTGGTGGAGGTAGCCAGGAATACCCCAGGGATAAGGGCCTTCAAGAAGCAGGATTTGAAGGTGTTATTAGGAGCAGGGGAAGTTTCTTTTTATAAAAAGCGGATGTATCACCTTTGCCTACCTCTCCTAAAACTGGGAATAGGGGGTGGGAGGGAAAGGGGGAGGGGCTGAGAGCTCAGGGCCTGGGTCTTTTTCACCCTTTGTCTTTTGGGAGAAGAGGTTATAAAAAGGTTGCACCTTTATGGGGGAGAGAGAGACACCAAGGGGAAACATGCTGATGAGAGAAACGTGTTTGGATCTAGGAGCGCCCTAGAGACCAGAGCAGGATGTTGGGAGACCGGAATTAGCCAGTAGGCAGAAAGCCGAGGAGATGGGGGGAAAGAAGCTCCCACTGAGATGAGTGGAGGGGCGGGGAACAGAGAGAGAACCTCACTCCTAGAGGCTAGTTCCTTGCCAATTCAATAGCCTCTTCAGCTTGGTGACCCCAGTGCTTTTTATGGCCCCTGGTGCATAGCAGGAGCTCACTGAGTATTTGTTAAACTGACTCGAATCATATCTTAATATTAGATCCACTCACTGCATCGTGAGTGGATGGATGGGTGTATGTGGAGGCACCAGGTGAAGGAGATGATGGAGGAGAGACCCTATATGTGCTCAGTTTATTCATCAATTCATTAATTCATTCAATAAACATTTTATTGTATTCAAATACATGTAACAAAATATATAGTTTTAAACCATTTTAAGTGGCACTGTTGTGCAACCATCAGACCACCCATCTCCATAACCTTTTTATCTCATTTCATAAATGTTTATGGAGAATCTACTGTGTGCCAGGCCCTTTAAGTTGCTCCAAATCTAATAGGGGAGACAGGCAAGAAAGTGAACAAATCTGACCTAGTATGACAAATGCCGTAAAAGGCATAAGGTTGCTATGGGTGTCCAGAAAGACCCAGTTGGCTGAGGGTAGGGGACTTTGTCTTTTTTTTTTTTTTTTTTTAAGATTTTATTTATTTATTTTTAGTGAGAAAGAGAAGGGGAGAAACTTCCATGTGTGAGAGAAACATCAATGTGTGGTTGCCTCTTGCAAGCCACCAACTGGGGCCCTGGTCAACAACACAGGCATGTGCCCTGACCAGGAATCACCTTTTGATTTGCAAGACAATTCCTACCCCACTGAACCACAGCAGTCAGAGGAGAGGGTAGGGGACTTTCCAAAGGAAGGTATTACTTGAAAAGCGTTTTGAAGGAGGACTAAGAATTAGTCAGGATGTTAGAATTAGTTGATTTGGTGCCCAGTGAGATAGATGAAAGCAAAGTGGGATGGCAGAGAGAAATTCTTGAAACCCTGAGGTTCACACCAAGGCAGAGGTAGAACTAAATTACCCTGGAGCAGTGACTTTCAACCGGTGTGCCATGGCACTCTGGTACGTTGCAAGAATTTTTAAAACATGCAATATGTAACTAGTCTGGGGCACTGACCTCTTTTCCCTAGATTGTCAAATAAAAAAATAACAGAAAAAGTCCTGGCTGGTGTAGCTCAGAGGATTGAGCGTGGGCTGCAAACCAAAATGTCGCTGGTTCGATTCCCAGTCAGACCACATGCCTGGGTCACAGGCCAGGTCCCCAGCGGGGGCCACGTGAGAGGCAATCACACATCGATATTTGTCTCCTTCTCTTTCTCCCTTCCTTCCCTTCTCTCTAAAAATAAATAAATAAAACCTTAAAAAATAACAGCAGCCCTGGCTAGTATGACTTAGTGGATTGAATGCTGGCCTACAAACCAAAGGGTCACTGGTTTCATTCACGGTCAGGGCACATGCCTGGGTTGCTGGCAAGGTCCCCTGTGGGGGGCGTGCGAGAGGCAGCCACATATTGGTGTTTCTCTCCCTCTCTTTCTCCTTCCCTTACCCTCTCTCTGAAAATGGATAAATAAAATCTTTAAATAAATAAAATCTTAAAAAATAACAGCAGACAATACAATAATAGCCATTCTGTTGTGAATGAATCAAAATTATATCTATTTTTTTGATAGGCAAAAAATATAAAACATTTTTTGGTGTGCCACAGAATTTTAGTAATTAGTTTATCTGTGCTATGAGATGAAAGAGGTTAAAAGTTGCTGCCCTAGGGGGATCCTGCTTTGGAGGAAGTGAAAGGTGACATATTGAAACTTGTGCTTCCATTGTCAGTACTATGTCTTCCCCCAACCTCGAGGATACCCTGCAAGAACCTGAGCCCTCAAGCTCCAAGAAGAAAAAGAAGAAAAGAAAGTGGCAACAGCTAGAGGCCAGCATCCAGGCCCTCACCAGGGCTGGCCACGGGGCCCTCCTGGCTGGCTGGAACCATGAGGCCTTGACCAGCTTCCAGAGGGCCTTTCTCCTGGCCTCCAAGGTCCCACAAAAAGGGGACACCCCTATTCTTCGGGCCTGTGCCTTCAACCTGGGTGCTGCCTATGTGGAGACCGGGGACCCAGCCAGAGGCCTTGGGCTGCTCCTAAGAGCCCAACCTGCAGAGCAGGCACAGGGCAGGTGCCATGGTGACCAGTGTTTCAATGTGGCTTTGGCCTACCATGCCCTGGGCAACCTGCCTCAAGCTTTGGCCTGGTACCACAGGGCCCTGGGCCACTACCGGCCACTAGGTGACCAGGGGCAAGCCCAGGCAAAAATGGGAGCCTGCTACCAGGCTCTGGGACAGCCTGAGCTAGCAGCTCACTACCTGCAGGAAGCAGGCCGGACCTATGCCCACGCAGGACAGCCCCAGGCTGCAGCCCTGGCACTGGGGGCTGCGGCAGTGTGTATGCTGAGGAGCGGGCAACACAGTGTGTGTGAAGTGGTGCAGGTGCTGGAGGAGAGTCGGAGGCTTGCTGAGATGAGTACTGAGCGGGGACTGCTGGGTGAGGCCTTTGGTCGAGATGTGTGGGATGTGGGGAGATTCAGATCTAGTGATACCCTGAGAGGTGGGGTGGAAGCAGAGGCATTTCTGAGGGATGGGGAAGGGAATTGGGGGGACCCTGTAAGAATGGGAGGGCTACACCAGTATAGCAGTTGCATCTGACCTGGCTACCAGTGACCCTGGCCTTGCCCTGTAGGGCAACTCTATAATGACCTAGGCCTGGGCTACTCCCAGCTCCAGCTGTTCCCACTAGCAGCAGAGGCCTTCCTGCAGGCCCTCCCTTTATGCCGGGGATTAGGGGAGAAGGCCACGGTTCTGAGAAACCTTGGAATGGCCCACAATGCCCTTGGCAACTATCAGGAAGCCCGGGAGTTTCACCAGAAGGCTGCTGTCCTGCATGGTGAGTACCACGGGCTGGGGAATGGGACTGAGACTAAGGAACTAAGAGGGGATTCCAGCAGGAGCTGAAAGGCTGAAGAGTGGATGGACCTTTAGGACTAGTTATAGGATTGGGAAGCTCAGAACCTGGGGGGTGGGGGAGTGCTGGGGATACAGGAGATGGGATAGCCAGAAAAGATAGAATATTGTGGGCCCAAAGGCTGAGGCCTGGGGCTGGGAAGGCAGCATGGGCAGAAGGAAGAGCTATTAATACCTGTACTGCCTGCCTCACAGGGCTGTTGCATGGCTCATAATAGCCAGGGGGAGGCATTCAGGCCAAAACTCAGGACCAAGGAGAAGCTGGTTATGCATTTTGAAAGTCTGGGGCTCTGTGGTACATCTGAAGGTGCGCTGGGGCTGAGCACTGGGACTCCAGCAAACCCTCCCTTGGTTGTTCGGAGATAGGGTCCTGATGCCCCAGCGACCAAGGCCCTCTCTTAGAATTGGGTGGGCTCTGTCATCAGGCTCTGTGGGGCAGCGGTGGGAGCAAGGTCGGAGCTTTGGCAGCCTGGCATTTGCGCTGAGCCAACTGGGGGACGACAAGGCGGCCAGAGACAGCTACCTACATGCACTACAGGCTGCCCAGGACACTGGTGAGGGTGAGGAGGTCAGCAGAGGCTTAGGGGTGGTGGAACAAAGGCTTAGATTCCTTGGGGCTAGTGGGGAGGCAGATGAGGGGGTTGGGGTGGAAAGTACCTCTGCAGGGGAGGGTTAGTCAAGTAGGAGCCATAAAAGGACCTCAGGATCTCTTCCCCAGGAGACATGAAGGGTCAGTGGCAGGCCTGCGAGGGTCTGGGGGCTGCTGCAGCCAGACTGGGGCAGCATGATCAGGCCTTGAAGTACTATAAGGAAGCACTGGCCCGGTGTCAGGTGAGACCCTCCATCCCAGAATCTAACTGTTCCTGCAAACCTTCCAGGGAGCATTCTCTGGCTAACATTCCTGTCTCATGTCTTGTCCTCTTTGTGTCATTCATTCACTCATGAAACAGTTACTGGGCACATTGTATGCTAGGTCCAGGGACACAATTGTAAGAGTTCATCTCTATACACAATTCTGGACAGGACCCTGGCAAAGGCATAGGGATGGGGCAAAAGAAAAGAAGACAAAGACCGCTTCCCTCCCTCCTTTCCCATTTCTTTCTTCCCCAGTTCCCAGAGAACCACAAGCCCATGCCCTCCATATCATGCCATTTTGCTCCCTCTTCCCAGAAGGAGCCAGACTCCGTGCGAGAGCGGCTGGTGGCCAAGCTGGCAGATGCCATGAAGACCCTTTTGGCCCAGGGTGGGCTGGACACGACTCATACCCTGGTGAGATGACACCTGAGACAAGGAGCTGGGGATAGGGAGAGGTTACCTGGAGGAGGGAGAGTATAGAGGTAAGCAGAGCTGATGTTCTCAGGATGCTGCGCCTCACTGCTCTCCTGTGTTCATCTGCCCCTGGACCAGCATGTGGTACACATATCATTTTCCCAAGGACACCTGGGGGTGGTATGGGGGCAGGGGATTGTAGCACATGTCCAACACCAGGGCTTTGCCAGGGCCTTAGCTGACTGTTACCCAGCTCAGTGAGTGAAGGCCAAGGGGTGCATATAAGGACCCTGAGTGTCCTGCCCAGGTTGCTTAGTTGGTTAGAGCATTGTACCATTACACCAAAGTTTTGGGTTCAATCCCCGGTCAGATCACATACAAGAATCAACCAATGAATATATAAATAAATGGACCAACAACAAAAAAATAGATTTTTCTCTCCCTTCCTGTCTATAAACAAACAAATAAATGAACCCGGAGCCACACCAAGAAGTGGATTTTCAGTCCTTGGCTGTAGTTCCCCGAAGGGCTACACAATGCAGGCAGTGCTCCAGGGAAGTCCCTCTCTCCCATCTCTGGTTCTCTGGGGCCATTTCTCTTTGGGTCTCCACCGTGCTCCTCTCCTCCTGCTCCTCCTCCCCCTCCCTCTGCCTCCCAGCCTCTCTTAACAGGTTGATGTCTCTCCAACTGTCTCCTTCCTCACCCTCTGAGATACCCTCAGGAAGCCTCCCATGTCAGGAGTTGAAATTTACTTTAGTATTTATTATACTTATTTAATATGCTTTATATCTTCTCTTATTTTAAAGACTAGGATACATTTATAATTTACAAGCAAAAGTTAAATTAGGCTGATATAGAAAGAGGACTGGATTGGGAGTCAGAGGACCTGGGTTCCATCTAAAGTTGTCCACCAACTTTCTGTGACTTTGCTCCTGGAGGCCCCAAGTGGGAGGGGGTGGTGGTCAGGCTTTGGCCACATCTGACAGTCCATGAACCCGAGCTCTAATGTGATAGTTACTAGTGGGGCCTTGCGAGAACAAAGGGCTTCACCTTGAAATTTCATTCTCAGACATGCGGCACAGCCCATTCTTTCTAGCACTTCTTTGTCTCTGGGGCCCTGTGTCTGGGGGGAGCATATACTCACGTGCACATCCACAGCCATTTTTCTCAAACTGACTCCCTTTCATTTCCAGACCTCAGCTCCAGGGAGGCTTCAGGCTCCAGGTGGAGCCGGCCCAGCAGGGACTCCAGCCAGGGTGGCAAGGGGCCCAGCAGAAGGGAAGCATAGGTGAGTGCGGTGGGGTAGAGCGGAGCTTCCAGGGCGGATATGACCTCTGAGGGTATTAGGAGGTATTACAGCAGTGCCGGGGAGGGTGGAGGGCTGGGACCTTGTAGGTGTCCCAGGGAGGAGGGGAACTGGCTGGGTGCTGCTCTGCCCCTTGTTTCCTGCCCCTATAGATCTTTTAGTGGGAGTTCCTCGCTGTTTGTCGACTTGAATTCACTGATATTTTCTTTTCAGAGTGTTTCCTTCTAGGCACTGCTAAGTCATTTCCATGTTTAGCCCCAGATGACCCAGAGTAGTCAATCACCTGTCCCATACAGGGCATAGTCTTTGGCATTCACTTCATGTGCAGTGACCAACACATTCCCTGACACCCACCCTTCTTGTTCTCCCAAAGTGTTCTCTTTTCCATCGTGATGGTTTTTGGTTCAGAGAGGCCTGTGATGAATATGACTGTCCTTCTCCATCCAAGTCCTGGACCTAGGACCCCTCTCCTATTTGGGGACCAAACTCCCCACCATCCAGAATGGAGTACCCTGACATTCTGGTACCCAATGGCACCCAAGTCAGTAGGTGCATCCTTGGGGAGGGAAGGAGGCCTGGAGAAGGATAAAGAGAGTAGGGAAGAACGTGATCACTGTTGAAGTTGGGGAAGATGTGGTCCGGTGCTTGGGAATACCCAGTGCTCTGAGCCTCTATGTCTCTGCCCTTTAGCAACAACCCGAACAACCTTCACTCAGCTCAGGAGGCCTGGCGTATCCCCTGCCTCCTGTGTGGCCAGACTGTAGACCTCAGAGAAAGGGAGAGTCCCACTAAATGGGGGGATATGCAGCTTGAGTCTACTCCCTATTGCTGTGTAGCCCACCCGCAGAGGTAAGGTCCAGAGAGGGCGACGGAAGCTAGAGCCAGAGCAGGCTGCCTGTGCTCTTTCCACAGCCATTCCCACTGGCAAGCTCTGTCCTGCCCCTTTCAGGTCATTAAAACAGCCTGGGGAAACCCCCAGCAGGGACCCACAGAGGAGACCCACCACATCTGGCTTCTGCACGATCATATGATCTCACTTTGCTGGCCTCAGCGGTGCCTCCACATACATTCCTGAGGAGTTTCTGAGAACAAGCCTCTTCCTGGTTGCTCAGCACTGTACAGACATGGAATACAATGCAGGCAGCAAGGAAAAGGGCTTTGCAGTCCCAGCACTGAGGCTGTTTGCTTCTTGCTGCGATTTTTGGACTCAACAGATAAAAGGGAAAAAGAAAATGGATGGTGAATCTTCCCCTTTCTTTCTGGATACAAACCTCATGATCACTAAGGCCCTTTCCAGTTCTAAAAAGCTTCTTGGCCAAGAGGCTTTGCAGTCAATGACTCTTCAGACCTCCATTTTCTCATTCGGGACATGGGATTATACCACTATAGAAGGTACACCTTAACCAACCTATGCACCCCACTTTCTCTATGTAACACAGCAGAGGCTGGGTGCAGGGCCCTGAGGCCTGTGGCCTGTAGGACAACTTCTGCCAGCAGCCACAACGATGATATTAAGTAAAATTTATTGATTACTTAGCACATACCGCCCATGTTCTAAGTGCTTCACAAGTATTTTCTCCTTTGATCCCATTTCACAAATGAGAAAAAGAGAGCACAAAAACTACATAGCTTGTCTTCTCGGGTCACTAGTGAAGAAGCCATGATTCTAAGCTAGGTAGTGAGTTCCTTTTTCCATGATGCCGGGTAGGCCCACTCCCCCAGCTAAGCTATTGTTTACCAAGAGTTGGTTATGCTTGACACCAATTGTGATTATGCCAGTTGTATGTGCTATTATAATTTGTAATTTAATTAAATATTACATACATTGATGAGCCAAGAGTGTGAAAACAAAGTTGAATCCTTAGAAGACTTGACTAAGGTGAGACACTAAGAACTGTTATTGAGCTCTGGCTGGGGTGGCTCAGTGGACTGAGTGCTGGCCTGCAAACCGAAAGGTCCCCAGTTGGGGACATGCAAGAGGCAACCAATCACACATCGATGTTTCCGTTCTCTCTCCCTTCCCCTCTCTCTAAAAATAAATAAATAAAATCTTTCAGAAACAAAACTGTTGTTGAATTAGATGTGAGCAGGAAGACTTTTACAGACTGGGAGAAAACCACAAAAATCTAGATGAATTTTGCACTCAGATTGCTTTAAGCGTGCCATTTATTTTTTGTTCCATTTTAAGGAAGCAAACTGCACGGTATAAGTGATACATAACTGGTCAGGTCTATGGAATAAAATAGAGAAATACAACCATCAGCTCTGTTCTCAAAGAAGAGCCTGGCCACACTTTGACAGGTGGCAAGTGAGTGTATTTTTTGTTTCAAATTGAAATAAGATAATCCACCCCTGATTATGTCATATTAGAGGCTTCTACTGTACTGTGAACTACTTCACAATGAGATTTTGAATATTCATTAATACATTTGTAGAGGACCTACTATGTGCCAATCACAGAAGTAGGTGCTGGGGTCACAGCTGTTAATTTTCCTTATGTAAAATGGAATATATGATCTTGGCAGGCATTCAAGATGTCTTTTTTTGTTGTTTTGGAAAGATCTCATTTTATTTATTTTTTAAATTTATTTTTTTTAATTTTAATCATTGTTCAAGTACAGTTTTCTCCCCTTTACTCCCAATCCAGCCCACCCCTCCCTCCCTCCCAACTTCCCTCCCATTACCACCCTCCCCCTAGTTTTTGTCCATGTGTGCTTCAACTTTGTTCCTGTAAACCCTTTCGAGATGTCTTTAGGATGCAGGTTCACCAACTTTAACAAAAACCAATAGAACAGTGCCTTTTTCCAGACAGAACTTTATTCTCGTCTCATATAAAGCAGTCCAGGACCTACACAATGGCTCTGTAGAGCCTGAGGAGCCAGGGAGGATGCTTCGCCATCCTCAACCTGGGATTTACATTTCATGGTCTAAATGGCTGCTCCATCTCAGCATCATGCCTTCCTTCCAGCCACTAAGAAGGAAAGAGGAAGTGGAAGAAAACACTTTTTAAAGGATATGACCTTCCAGTTGCATGTATCATTTTTGCTCAAATCTCACTGGTCAGAGGTGAGTCACATGCGGATGGTTAGTTGCTGCATGGGAGACTGGAAAATGTAATGTTTAGATGCACAGCCAGTGTTTACATGTGGCCAGATAAATATCAGGGATTTTGTTATTAAAGGAAGAAAGGAGAATGGATTCTGAGGGACAAGTAGAAGCGTCTGCCACCCAGGAGTATTGCCAATTCATTATCAACCATCACTGGCTCTACCATTTAATAGCTGCATTATCTTAGGATACTTACTTGCCTCCTCTCTGCCATTCAATTTCCTCATCTATAACATGAGGATAAAAATACGTCCTAGGATTGATAGGATTACATTAGATAATATATGTAAAGCACCTGGAGCTCAGCAGGTGATCAATCCACGTGCCCTTCCTAAACTGGTTTTGGAAGTTTTTCTCAAAGAAAACTCCAAAAGTCTGAAGGACAGCAACAAAGTAGACGAGGTCTTGGGCACTGCCTTGCTGGGGACAGCCCTCATTTTGTTGTTTTATAAATCCTGTGTGTGTGTATGGTGGGATGTTTTTGTGTCATTATTTTACAGTTACATCTCATCAAAATGAAATCAGCAGAGACAAGCCTTTAATTACCTACTTCTGCATTTGAGGAAGCAGTTCAGTATAGCATGGTGCTTAAGAATGCAGAACTCAACGTCAAGCTGCTTGAATCCTAGCTCCACTGACAACTATCACTGTATCATTGGGCATGTCTTTCAACATCTTTGAGCCTCAGTCTCCTCATCTGTAAAATGGGAATAATAACAGGGTTGCTGTGATGAAGAAATAAGATGATTCATGTTATCACTTGGCACATATAAGTATTCAAAATGTTATCTATGTCAAATAAACATTTTACATTGTACTTTATAAATGGATCTTCAGAATCACCAAATTAACTTCTCAAACACACATAAAAGTAAAGCTGTTTATATGCTGGTGAAGTTACGAAGTTAATGAGGTCTTGGGCAAGATTATCCAAATGTAATATACACTGTAAACTCAATTTCCAACCATAAACACAATCTGCCAAAACAGTTTTCCACCGCATAGTCTCATAAATTCAATTTCCCACCACAAACATGTAAAACAAGCATAGCTGGAGACCAAGGATACAGCCATAGGAGATGATAAACCTCATAATTAAAAAGGAGATTATCAGGGGAGAAATTAAAAGGTGAAAGGGTTCTTGCCTTTTGCAGTGAACTAGCCAGGAAGGCAATCCACAATACAGAATGAGAATAAATCTAGTTTAAAAACAGGACCTTCATTCCACCTGTAAACTTATCTTAGTGCCTTGATGGTAACTGATTTGTTATTCCACAAACTTCTTAAACAAAAAAAAAAAAAAACGTTGAAACCATAGACTTCGGGTCATGATAATATTTCAAGAAAAACCTGGAGGCCCTGGCTGGTGTGGCTCAGTGGACTGAGTGCTGGCCTGTGAACCAAAGGGTCTCTGGTTCAGTTCCTAGTCAGGGCACGTGCCTGGGTTGTGGACCAGGTTAGGTCCCCAGTGGGAGGCACAGAAGAGGCAACCACACATTGATATTTCTCTCCCTCTCTTTCTGTCTCCCTTTCCCTGTCTAAAATAAGTAAATAAAATCTTTTTAAAAAAAGAAAAAGAAAAACCTGGAGAGGAAAACAATTTTTTTTACCCAAGAACTTTTAAGAGTGCAAATACACTTTTGCATGGTTGTTTGTTTGTTTAAGATTTTATTTATTTATTTCTAGAGAGGGAAGGGAAGGAGAGAAAGAGAGAGAGAGAAACATCAATGTGCGGCTGCTGGGATACATGGCCTGCAACCTAGGCATGTGCCCTGACTGGGAATCGAACCTGCGATGCCTGGTTCGCAGGGTTTCAACGTTTTTGACAATGACATACTCAACCTCTTAAGGTCTATAATTTTCTGTTACTATTACCTTGATAAAGGGGTAAGTATACTGTATGATTAGAAGTACAATGTGCTATCCTGGTAAACAGAGTTAGGGGAGCTAATGTAGTGAGGAAAGTTAGATAAAACGCTTAGCAGTGTAGGTAAGAACACTAGCTCTACCCTGACTTCTGTGGCTCAGTTGGTTGGGCCTCATCCCACAAGGCGAAAGGTCACCTGTTCAATTGGAAACATGATGTTTCAATCCTTTTTTCTCCCTCCCTTTCCCCCTCTGTAAAATAAGTACTTTTTAAAAAAAATATCATAAAAAAAGAACACTAGCTTAATTTATTGAGGCCTATGTACCCAGTCCTGTCGACGCTTTGCATGCATTACCACCCTATGAAAACGTACTCTCATCCCGTTTTACAGACAGGAAACTGAAATCTGGAGTGTTCTAATTTACTCAGTAGTAGGGGCAGGGGCCCGGGCTAAGTTCAACGATAAACTTGAAGAATTATTATCAAATGGCGATTGGGAGCAAAGCACTTCGCTCCACCTGGAAATGTGAGGCAATAGGTGTAACTAACTACTCTCGGGGAAAAAAGGGCTGAGATCCAGGTTGTAACGGAAGGTGCAAGGGCAGAGGCCTCATCCAGCAGGCACGGGAAAGCGCATCGCAGCCCAGCAACGATTCCGACTCCGGGTGCCCCGCCCGCTTCTTGGGGGCGGGGACAAAGCGCCGCGCATGCGCCAGGGCGGCTGGGCCGGAGCCGGAGGCGCGCGCACGCCCGCGGGTTGAATGTCCCGTCTGCGGTCTCTGCTGGGGTTTGGGCTGCTGCTGGCGGGCTCACGCCCGTCACACATCAGAGCTCAGGCCAACATCTGTCGCGCGGGACCCACGTGGTGGGGGCCGCAGCGGCTGCGCTCGGGGGGCGGCGGGGACCCAGAGGTTATGGCTAGCGCCGCGGTGAGGTACTTGAGGTAGGCGGGGCTCCCGTGGGGCGCAGGCCTAGGGCGACGGCTCTCGCGTGAGCGAGCCGCTGAGCAGAGGGTTTCCTCAGCCAGGAGGAGGCTCAGGCTGTGGACGAGGAGCTGTTTAACGAGTACCAGTTCAGCGTGGACCAACTTATGGAGCTGGCTGGGCTGAGCTGTGCTACAGCCATTGCCAAGGTCAGTGGTGCAACTCCTAGGCTGTCTCCCTGGCCGAGGCACAATGGAAGGGGAGGGACAGCTGGGCCAAGCCTGGGCTGTGACGGCCCGAAGCTCCTCTGAATCCCCTGACTCTGCCTTCAGGCATATCCCCCCACGTCCATGTCCAGGAACCCCCCTACTGTTCTGGTCATCTGTGGCCCCGGGAATAATGGAGGAGATGGCCTGGTCTGTGCTCGACACCTCAAACTTTTTGTGAGTATGTGAAGGGCTGTGGAGAGGCTGTGCGGTTTCTAGGAGCTGGGCATGAATTACCTCTTGCCTTTCCTCGTAGGGATACCAGCCAACCATCCATTACCCCAAAAGGCCTAGCAAGCCACTCTTCACTGCACTGGTGACCCAGTGTCAGAAAATGGACATCCCCTTCCTTGGTGAGATGCCCACAGAGGTAGGTATCTCCGGTTTCAGTGCCCTCCTCCGCAATAACCACTGTGTCCTGCTGTTCATCTGCTCATCTTCCTCTAGACCAGGGTGTCAGACTCATTTTCACAGGGGGCGGGGGCACATCAGCCTCGAGGTTTCCTTCAAAGGGCTGAAATAATTTTAGGACTGTACAAATGTAACTACTCCTTGACTGTTAAGGAGTTGAAATTACATTCAGTCCTTTGAAGGCAACTGTGAGGCTGATGTGGCCCCTGGTGAAAATGAGTTTGACACCCCTGCTCCAGACGTCAAACTCTGAGAGGGTAAGAATGGTGCCTGGCACCAGAGGCGCCGGGCGCGTGCTATTTGGACAGAAGCGGTGTAAGAGCCTTCTCCGCTGCCAGGTGTGCTCTGAGTTCCCCACACCGCCTCCAAAGCTTGCTTTTCCTTTCACCTCCCCTGGTCACTCCTTTTACTCTGTAGTCCTTCCTCTTCCCCTACAATGTAGTGAACATATTATCTGCCCCTCTTAGGAACTGAAGTGAATGCCTAAACCCGATCTCCAGATGCATGGATTTAGGGGTAGGAAACTTGAGGGCTTGTTTTTTCTTTTTAAATTTCTTAACACATTTTACAGATGAAGAGACTAAGGTATAGCAAAGGAAAGGAAGTGGTTTGTCCAGAGCCACAGACCAGAGCCTGTCCCTTCTGACTCCCAGCCTCAGGCTTTCCCATACTATGGCCTCCCCAGTGGCAGGCAGGCAGAACATGGTGTCTAGACTCAGCTTGGCCTGAATCAGGGACCAACTTACACTTAATTGTAGGCCTCAGAATGCCATCTGAGTGAGATAGAACTGTGTGCCTCTGTGAGTGGTCTGTGGGTGCAGAGGACAGCCCACTCCTGTTAAGAGCTCTTTGTGTTGCTGCTGGCTCTGACATCCTTTACTTTTCCTGCTCTCCCACAGCCCATGCTGATCGATGAACTATATGACCTGGTGGTGGATGCCATCTTTGGCTTCAGCTTCAAGGGTGATGTTCGGGAGCCATTCCGCAGTGTCTTGAGTGTTCTGAATGGACTCACTGTGCCCATTGCCAGCATTGACATTCCCTCAGGTGCTGGGTCCAAGGTGGTTGGGATTAGGGTCCTGCCTTGTCTTGAGTTAGGTACCTAGGAGACCTATGTCCTGACCCAAGGCTCAGACTAAGTCTAAAATGAGTCTAGAGGTGCAGAACATAGTCGAGGAGCAGAGTTCAGGAGCACTCTTTAGTTGTTGGCTCTAAGAGACCAAAGCCCAGGGATACATGGAGCTCCAAGGATGCAAATTTCTCAGGTGGGGATGCAGAGAGCTTCCCATTCCTTTAGAACTAGGACAGAGCAAGGTTTGGAGGAGGACTAGACATCTGGCCTCTTCTGCTCTTCTTGAATACAACTCTTTTTTTAGGATGGGATGTGGAGAAGGGAAACCCTGGAGGGATCCAGCCAGACTTGCTCATCTCCTTGACTGCACCCAAGAAGTCTGCCACCCTGTTTACTGGTCGCTACCACTACCTGGGGGGTCGTTTCGTGCCACCTGCTCTGGAAAAGAAGTACCAGCTGAATCTGCCACAGTACCCTGACACTGAGTGTGTGTATCGTCTGCACTGAGAGAAGGTGGGTGGGTGTTCTTCCCAATAAAGATTTAGTGCCTCTCTCTCCCAGAACTGTGGAGACCTGAGAGCTATTCTGGCAGCAAAAGTTAATGGATGGCAGGTGGAGATACCGTGCCATCTCTGGGGAAGCAGACCAAACAAGAGAGGTTGCTGTGGCATTTGGGGGCAATAAAAATGGACTTTCAGATGCTGAAAAAGGCTCCCAAGTGAGGTGCTTGTCCTTTACACACACACACACACACACACACACACACACACAATCTTACCCATTAGGGACACAGACAGGACACTGGAAGTGGGGCAGTGGTTCTCTAAGCTTTCCCTTTCCATTTAACAGTGTAGCAAGACCACAGGAGATTAACAGAAGATATTTCTTCAGAAGCCTCCAAGGAGACTCTTGTATTCAGGACCTTGCCAGGCTGGGAATGGAGATGCCAGTCACGACATATATAGGGTAGGAGCCCAAACTGACACTTGTCAAATCATTTGCCATAGTATTAGAAACCAGCTCACAGACCTACTTGGCCTCATAAACAAACAAACAAACAAACAAACAGATCCAGGATATACCACGTAAGTCCACATTTCCAGCTTCTTTTAGTAAGGATACCCATTCAAAATGAATCTGCATTCCTGTCCCCACAACCCTCAGCACTCCCTGTCCCTTGGCTGCCTGGCACTTGTCAGACGCTGCAAAGGAGAAGATGCCCACTCCATCAGCTAAGGTATAGTGACACCTCTGTCCTCTTCAGCAGGCTGGTATTCCAGAGCTCAGTTTTCTCCTTGGGAAGGACTCCTCACTGGGAGCGTTCAGGACACCTGCATCAGCTCAGGTCTCTGTGGCTTCAACAATTAAAAAGATACTGATTGAGCCCCTACCCTGACCTGACCTTCAGTCTCTCTTCTTTTTCTTTTTTTTTGCTCTCTGGTCAGTGCTGACTCTGGCTCTTTCCTCCTCTGCTTGCTTCTGCCTCCTTCTCTTCCCCCTGCTGCTTGAGCTCTCCCCAGTGCTACCATCATCATGTCCATTCCTTATAGCTAAGACATCCTCTTGATGCTGCTGTCTTTTCTTGCTTTTGCTTTTCCTGTCACTGCATGCTCTGCTTCCTGCTTCCCTGGTCCCACTGGCTACAACAGCCTCTTCAGCTTCTTTATCCTCTGTGTTCAAGTCTTCCTCCTCATGCTGCTGCCTCTTGCTTCTGCTGCATGGATCAGTGTGTGCTCGGCTCTCTACCTCTGTTCTCCATTCTTTACCTAAGACCTTCAGCTTCTCCTCGTGCTGCCTCTTCTTTTTCTTCCTTTTCCTGGGGCACTCATCAGTTTGTTCTCCACTCTTCAGTTCCCCAAGCTCTCTTGTTCCTATGGCTTCTTCCTCATCCACTACGGTTATTCCTTCTCTATCATCTGTGACCTTTTCTTCTTGATGTTGTCTTTTCTTCTTGCTTTTCCTGATGCTCTGGTCAGTGTGATCTGGGTATTCCTTTTCTGCATTCCTTTCAGTTGCTGTAGCCTCTTCCTCCTCTTTCTGCTTCCTTTTCTTTTTCTTTTTTTTGAGGGGCTTGCACTCACACTGCAGTTGAGGGATCCCAGGGTCCTGGCCTTTAAGCCGATCCAGGAAGGCCTGCTCCTGGGCTTCCAACCGAGCAAGCTTAGCCTTCATTGTAATCCCAAGACGAGCAGCTCTGAAATAGGGCCGAAGTCAGAGGGAGGATCTTGGGAAAAATAAGCCTAATTCTTGAGACTGCAGGGGAAATTGGTAGGGGAGGAGCTGTCTATCTTCAAGCAGCTTCAGAGATGGGAAGATAGTATGAATCATTTCCCTGGGGTGAAAGAGAGTCAAGAAGTGGCACTCACAGCTAGTGGCCGGGGGGTGGGGGGAGTGAGGAAAAAGGATTCATGGACAACAGTGTGATGATTACTAAGGGGGCGGGAAAAGGGTGTAAGGGACTAAATGGCAATAGAAAAAAACAATAAAGATTCATTTTTTTTTAAAGTGGCATACGCTATCATCAGGGGTAGGCTTATGATAGGAGGATAAGGGAGACCCGGGAGCTATTACTTACTTGTGTGCTGTTCGCCCCTCACAGGCTTGGAGCAACATCTCATCAGTCAGACTGTTGGGGGTTGGGAGAGAAATCAGAAATTATAAACCTCTGGTAGAAAAGCTTGACCTCTCCTCCCCTCTGAAACATTCTTTCAACACTGAGTTCCTATTCAGGACCTGGTATTTTTCTAGGTACAGGGGATACAAAGATTAGAACACAGTTCCACCCTGAAGAAGCCCACAGTCAAGCATTAGACTTGGTCCTTTCTCTTGAGATCTGAAGCATCTCCTCCCTGACCCCAGCGCTAAAATGAAGTCTCACATTTTTGGAGGCTGAGGCCCCTGGTGGTTGTCATCATTGCAGCTTTCCAAGTCCTTGTCTGGCTTCTCCCCACCTGAAGTCAGTGTGGCCATCTAGGAGGAGGGATTATGAGGTAGACAAGGTCCACTCAACACCACTGCCATCCCTCTTCCTTCCTGAAACTCCCCTCCCCCAGCAATCATAACCATACACACAAATTTGCCACCCCCCGGTACTGTTCATTGCAGACCCACAGAGAGGTGCACCAAACTGTATACTTCCACTTGGACAGGAGGAGCAGTGTGGGGATGTGGAGTCCTGAGTAGTGAGCAGAACAAGGGAGTCACTACTGTGGGCCATTAGGTCTTCACCATGTGACAAGTGCCCCCTGGTGGTCATTCCATGGTCCTTAGTAATAAAGATGGCCTCCCGCCACCCCCACTCCCAACACCTATGCACAGTACTTTATTTGACCAGATTGAGAACCTATTGTGGGCCAAATGTTGGGGATACAGAGTGGAATAAGGGTGAGATATGTCCCGCCCAGATAGAACCTACATGGTGAGGGGGAAAGGAGTAGGACAGAACATTGACAATTACAATGAAAGTTTGCCTGGGCTAGAGTGGTACCTGCTCAGAGTTCAGAGTTTGGGGAATAATTTCTAGAAGTAGCTGAGCTCTGGGAGACAAGAAAAACTCAGGTAAAGGAGGAAAGGGAGCGGAATGTCCCAGGTAGCGGGAATAGCACGTACAAAAACTTGAAGGTGGAAGAACATGCTAATTTAAGAATGATTCCATCTGGCTAACGTATAGAAATCCTGAGACGTGGCAAGAGGGCGGGGGGCTAGAGAAATTGGCAGGGACAAAGCTCGAAGAGCCATATGAGCCAGTCTGATAAATTCAGCCTGTGTCACACTAAGTCAAGGAGGAGTCAGTGACACAATGAATTCAGAATGCTCTGGATGCTTTGTGGAGGATGAACTGATTGGAGTGTGGAGTGAGATTACAAGTGATGAGTCTCGTTCTAGAGTTGCAGAAGAAATTAGGCAGGAGATGGTGATGGTCTGGGGTGGGAGATGGCCACAGGGATGAACACAAATGGTAAAGATTTGCTAGTTACCATGTAGAGCCCTTGGCACTTAATAGGTGATTAGCTCCCTTCTATTGGTATGCTAGTAGGCAGGTGTCTGGAGACCTGAATTCCAGTCCTGTCTGCCATTACTAGCAAGCTGTGGGCTCTTCAGTAAGCCTTTCTTCCCACTTTTTGGCCACATGTGCAAAATAAAAAGGATGGATCAGATAATCTCTCAGGTCTCTGACTTCTAAGTCCTTTGAACTGGATATCCCCTCCCTGTACCACTTCGTTGCTGCCCCCTCAGCTGAAGGTAGGGGTCCATGTAACCTGAAGATCTCAATTCTTGCCTAGAGTTGGGGCAATCTAATTAAGCAACAGCAAGGTTAGTTGCAGGATCCCACTGTCTTAGGATGGTCCTGAAAATAGGTGGGGCATACAAGGCAATAGTTCAGGTCTTACAGAAGAGTAAAAAAGGATGAACCCTCTCACCCCCAACCTCTAATACCTTCACAAACTTTTGATACAGCAAGTTCGGCTTGGGATGATTATGACGGGTGGTTTCCTTAGAAATGTGCTTTATCTGTACTCCATCCTGTGGGGAAGTATCAGTGAGTTGATGACATACCATGCCTCCCTCACCTCCACATGTCCCAGGCCCTCATGCTTCATGTGCCCATCTATTAGAGTTCATACCTGTCTAGTTTCGACTACCAAGTTGGCTGCAGTTTTGTTGAAAAGCTCATTCCACCAGTGGTTTGTGAACTCCTTGGAAGGGTCATGTCCCACCTGCCAAAGGAAGAAGTATCTGAACCTGCCTCCCTGTCCTCAAGGGTTCCCCTCTGCCATCCATACACCCCCAGCATGCCCAGTCTTACCCCATGAGTGTCCTGCTTTAGCTTTATCCTGAGGGCCTGGGTGATGCCATTCTCCTTTCGGCCCAGGCCTTTGCCTGCAGAAGACAGTGAGTGACTTAGCTTATTCCACCTGCCCACACCCTCACAAGGCACCCCAGTACATGCCACTCCTTGCCGTTCCACACATCTACCATTGGGCAAACTCCGTCTCTTTTGGAAGCCCTCCCAGTACTTTCTAGCACCTCTCCATGCAATCCCCCGCCTTTATCTGGAGCCAAGCTCTTTTCATTAATTTCTTTGGGGCAGAGGTCATGTTTCTTCCCCTCTGCCCCAATCCTCCCAACCATTTATTTCTTACTATCCATTATCAAATTTCTTCTTCTTCTCTCCTTTTCTGTAAATATCAAATATTCTGCAAATTTCCCTTTAAGCTAGCTTTTCCTCCTCCAGTTGAATGGATTGCATAGAGATCACTGAGGATGATGCCTCTCCCCAGAGGTGGGTAGTGAATTGGGGTGATGTGGAAGGTGCCCCATGGGGATCACCTTGAGTCCATCCATGCTTTAGCAGCTGCTCCTCAGCAAACTTCATCCCACGACTCTTGACCTCTGGGGTGATGACATTCATGGTGAAAAAAGAGTAACTGTCTTCAGGTCCTCATCAAAGAAGAGGTCACTTATCCCTTTAAGAGGAAAGGAGAAAGAGCCACATCATACATCAAACTCACCCTGATTGCTTTTATAAGAATTATTTCCTGAGGCTGAGGCAGACAGGTTCAGAGGCCTGGTCCTTGGGGAGCTTCCTGTCTGACCACAAAGAGGTCAACATCAACATGTCAAAAGGTATTATTAATAATACCTACACTTCTGGAGAGCTCACCCACCATGTGCCAGGCTGTGCTAAGGCCTCACATGGATTATTTAATCTTCCCAACCCAGGAAGATTTCCTGAACTTTATATTCAGGAAAGTATGATTATGCCTATTTTACAAATGAGGAAACAGGCCTAAAGAGGTTAGATGATTTGCTCAAGGTCATGCAGCTAATGTATATAGAACTAAAACCTAGGCAGCTTGTCTGTGAGTCCCCAACTCTTTACCACTACATGAAAACATCTGCCATGCAAAAACAAAGCAATGAGATGTCTGTTAACCTGAGTTAAAACAGTACTTAATACAGCCCGTATCCTATACCTGTGCCATAGCAGTTAACACTGTCCTCTTGGTGTGGGGGCTACGCATCTCTACCCCACTGCCACTGTCTTTCAGCCTTGTTGGAGCACCCCTCCTGAAACTGTGCAGCTTAAGAAGGGTATTCTTACTGAGCATTTGAGGCACAGCAGCTGGATTACACATATTACACTGTCTCATTTAATCCTGACAATCCTGTCAAGTTATCTTTTTTTTTACAAATGAGGAAACAAAGCCTGTGTTTCTTGCCTGAGGTTACAGAGCTGGTAAGAGATGGAGCTGGAATAGGAGCCCTGGTTGCTTGACTCTAAAGTGTTCTTTCTATCACATCCCCAACTAATGACATTTTTTAATTTAATTTTTTTAAAGATCTTATTTATTTATTATCAGAGAGGGGGAGGGAGAAAGAGGGAGAAAAACACTGATGTGTGAGAGAAACATTAATCAGTTGCCTCTCACACACCCACAACTGGAGGCCTGGCCCACAACCCAGGCATGTGTCCCCACAGGGAATCAAACTGGTGACCTTTCAGTTTGCAGGCCGACACTCAATCCTCTGAGCCACACCTGCAAGGGCTAACTGCATTTTTTTAATAGTCACTCTGCTGTTCCTCCTTTTGGACTCCAAAGTGGCATTATCAAACTTATGTACCAAATTTGCCTCTGAAATGGTTCAGATGGCTTATCACACAAGACATTCAAAACTACTACCACTGCTGACTTGACTCACTAAAGTTAACCTGTATTAAGATAATTTATTAGTGGCACTGCAAACCATTTTTAAAGCTGAACAATGAATGGCACTACTAGAGTAACCGTGTAGCCTCCCAAAATGACAGCTCTGAAGGTAAAACTTTCACGTGAGTTTAGGAAGTTCTAGTAAGTATACTTTAAAAAAATCAGACACATCATTAAGTCACCCCTCCTAGACATTATATGTTACATTTGCAGAGTGGCAAATCAAGACCAACTCACATTTTGGTTCACATTTCTATTGTGAAGGATGATTGCCTGTCAACCTAGTTGATACCTTGAGAGTCCAAACAGAAAAGCATTGAGTGAAGAAGTGGTCCTATCTTGCTACTTGATACTGTTAAAAAGAATTAAAATTCAAACAATGAGGCCTTCACGGTCACCTCAAAACTCTGCCTCTTTTCAGAAGTTATCCCTGATCTTTCAGTCCCCAGACTTCAATAACAGTATTATTACTTATTGTATTTTACTTGATGTATTTACTTATGCAAATACTTACACACTTACTTGATGACAGCCTGTTGCTAATTGCTTGACACAGATTATCTCATTTAATCCTCCAACAACCCTTTTAGGACTGTAATTTGCAAACGAAGAAATGGCACTGAGAGGTTTAGTTACTCGTCCAAATCAAGTAACTGGCAAATAGTTGACCCAGGATCTCAGGCATTCCAGAGCTGGTGTTACAGTTATCATATATTCCCCAGTCTCTCACAGCTCTTTGTGCTTTCTGTTGTTAAGTCTTACCACAGCCTATTCCTTGTCGCGGTAATTCGAAACAATACACCCCGGACAGGGAGTCAGTAGGGCCTTCCTTCCCCAACCCCAGTGCACTCGGAGAATGAGAAGGCGTCCAGGCGTTATTTGCTGAACTGAATGGCATAAGTAGGAGTTGCTGTGAAAGACTTAACAATGGATACCTGAGGACAAAAGCAACTAGGTCCCAGGTTCTGCGCCGCAGTCGCTGTGAAGGGTGCGAGCACACGTTCAGAAACTGTCTCTCCAGTCAACCCAAGTTTCCTGGAGTGGTCCAGGGCCACTCTTTACTGAGGTTCTAAAGAGCCGACTAAAACTTTTCCCTCGGCCTCCTTTCTGCTGAAGTCTAAATACCAGCCCTCCCGCCGCGGTTTTACTTGGAGCACCACCTGCCACCTCTCAAGAGACAGTAGCCCCTTACCCTCAGTCACTATATGCCCTCTCCGCAACACACACGCCAGACCCGACTGCTATGCCGCCATCTTCCCGGAAGTGCCCTTTCGGTCCTTCTAGCCTGTCGAAAACCATAGAGAGGAACGCAGGACCCAAAGTCCTAGTCCTCCCGGGAGAAACAGTATGGGGGCGGGCCTCCTTGCTGGTAAATTTGCGGAAGAAACTCTGCCCGAGAGCGTCTCTTAGTGCCGAATCATACTCATACTCACGCATTCTCTCCTTTGTTGCCTGTGAGATGCGTGACTGATCATACACGCATCATTATGAAAGACTTGTCAGGTAAAAAACCGAAGTTTTGTTTGACAGCTGAGACATTTTCACCTCATGAACAACTTGGTTGAGAACCGAATTGTTGGCAATAGGAGACATCCAAGAACTGAGGTTTATCCCTGGCTGGTGTGACTCAGTGGATTGAGCACTGGCCTGTGAACCGAAGTGTCACTAGGTTGATTCCCAGGTAGGGCACATACCTGGGTTGTTGACCAGGTCCCCAGCTGGGGATGTGCTAGAGGCAACCATCCAATGTATCTCTCTCTCTCTTTGCCCTCTTTCTAAAAGTTAAAAAAAAAAAAAGGAACTGAGGTTTGAGTCTAAAGCTTTGTCATGATTGCTCAGGGTGTACATACTCTCTATGCCCATAAAACTTTTGAAAAAATTTTTCCATAGAATTAATTTTACTTTGAAAATATGCTACATAGGGACAATACTAAGCAACAGATTTTGTTAGTGGAATCTTAGGTGATTGCAGAAGGGATTTGAGGTGCTTTAAAGGTCTTCCTCAGAGGCTGGATTATCGAATAGAGGAACATTCTGTGAATGGGAGTCAGAACTGAGTCCTTTTTTCCCCCAGTCCCTCATTGTGTGACCTTGAACAAGTCACTCTCTTGCTCAAGAGCACCTTTTCCTTGGTTTATACAATTGGAATAATAGACTAGCTCTTTTTAAAAGATTTTATTTATTTATTTTTAGAGAGAGGGGATGGCAGGGAGAAAGAGGGAGAGAAACATCACTGTGTGGTTGCTTCTCGAGCGCCCCCTACCGCAGGCCAGGTCCACAACCGAGGCATGTGCCCTGACTGGGACTCCAGCTGGCGACCCTTTGGTTCTTAGGCCAGCACTCAATCCACTGAGCCACCTCAGCCAGGGCCAATCAATCCTTTTCACAACTTGGCTTCATTGTGGTATCTTGGGCCACAGAGAAAATTCCACAATTCCTCAATTTCCACCATCTTCCCCTCTATCTCTGCTATCTACCTACTTATCTATTTAATATCATATGTTACACTGTGGTCATAAAAGAAGAATTGAAAACTCCTAAATGAGACAACCCCAGGGCCCTTTCCAGCCTAGTTTTTGTGTGGCACACTTGGCAGGCCATTCCAAAATCCTGGCCATAGTTCTTTGTCTCAGGATTCCTAGTCTGGTCTACGACCTTGAACTCCTCACTCACTCTCTCAATAAACATTTACTAAGGGCCTCCTATAGATGAAAGGCTAGAGGTGTAAACACGTTTAGCCCTTGGTTTCCTGTTGCATCTTATGATCTTGTCAGGGTATGTATAACAATCACTGAGTGAGGAGGGTTATGACAACTTCAGGACACAGTGCTGTGGGAAGTAAGATGAGAAATACTTGACTTGCTCTAGGACCCTGGGAGCTTCCTGAAGGAGATACAGGCCTAACCTGGGGATTACATGGATTCACAAAAGAAGAGGAATGGGCCTCAAGGAATTTAAAGTTTCTTGGGATCACACACTTACTCTCAAGAGTAGGAATAAAGACCATTATAAGACCATGTTAATATTTATAAAATGGAAAAGTTGTAAAGCACCTAACTATCTCATAACAAGAGAATGGCTGAATAAATTGTAGTATAACCATATAATGGACTAATATGTAGAATTTTATTTTATTTTATGTTGTATTTTATTTTATTATTTATTATTTAATTTTTTATACCACCTGACCCCAGACTGATGTGCAAGTCGGTTAGACTTTGAAAATGATGTTGAAGAAGGAGACTTAATAGCTTGGGGGAAATGTCTACAATATAACTGAAATGAAAAAAGCAGATACAAATGTTACATACCAATAGTAAGAGTCCATCTATGTTAAAAATTCATAGGCAGGACTTCTGACCAAGATGAAGGCATAGGTAGACACACTGTGCCACCTTGCACAACCAAAATAAGGACAACAACAATTTAGAAACAAAATAACAATAAGAACTGACAGAAAATTGAACTGTACGGAAATCTGACAACCAAGGAGTTAAAATAGGCACATTCATCCAGACAGGTAGGAGAGGCAGAGTCAGTGGCCGGGCAGAAAGGGGTCGAGGCAAAAAAAAAAAGCTGTGGCACCAGGCACGCAGGACAGCAGATGACAAACCCCGGGCACACAGGACGGCAGTGGGAGGACCCACTGAGGCAGGGATTGTGAAGTGGGGCACAGTGTGCAAGGCAGCTGGCTGACCAGGAGGTCCCACATTCACATATGCAGATAAACCAGGTGAAGCTGGGCAACGAGACAGACAGTGCAACCCACGGTCCCAGCAAGATAAAATAAAGCCTCAAAACACTGATTGAAAACACCTGTGGAGGTTGAGGTGCCAGGAGAAACTCTCAGCCTCACAGGAGAGTTTGTTGGAGAGACTCACAGGGTCCTAGAACATACACAAGCCCACCAACACGGGAATTAGCACCAGAAAGGCCCAGTTTGCTTGGCAGAAGTGGCAGAAGGGACTGGAGTCCAGCAGAGAGTGGAGCAAGTGCCATTGTTCCCTCTTGGACCCTGCCCCACATACAGTTACAACACAGCGACTGAGTTGCCCCACCCTGGTGAACACCTAAGGCTCCACCCCTCATACCTAACAGGTGCGATAAGACCAAAAAAATGGCCCAAACAGAAGAACAGATCAAAGCTGCACAGCAAGTACAACTAAGCAACCATGAGATAGCCAACCTATCAGATGCACAGTTCAAAGCACTGGTGATCAGGATGCTCACAGAATTGGTTGATTTTGGTCGCAAATTAGATGAAAAAATGAAGGCTATGCTAAGTGAAATGAAGGAAAATCCACAGGGAACCAATAGTGATGGGAAGGAAACTGGGACTCTAATCAACAGTGTGGACCAGAAGGAAGAAATAAACAATCAAATGGAAAACAATGAAGAAACAAAAATTCGAAAAAATGAGGAGAGGCTTAGGAACCTCCAGGACATCTTGAAACATTCCAACATCCAAATTATAGGGTACCAGAAGGAGAAGAGGAAGAGCAACAAATGAAAAACTTATCTGAACAAATCATAAAGGAGAACTTCTCCATTCTGGCAAAGGAAATAGACTTCCAGGAAGTCCAGGAAGCTCAGAGCATCCCAAAGAAGTTGGACCCAAGAAGGTACACACCAAGGCACATCATAATTACATTACCCAAGATTAAAACGAAGGACAGAATACTGGAAGAAGCAAGAGATAAGGAGACAGTAACCTACAAAGGAGTTCCCATCAGACTGTCAGCTGATTTCTCTAAAGAGACCTTACAGGCTAGAAGGGGCTAAAAAGAAGTATTCCAAGGAACTACATCCCAGACTGCTCTATCCAGCAAAGCTTTCATTTAGAATGGAAGGGCACATAAAGTGCTTCTCAGATAAGGTCAAGTTCAAGGAGTTCATCATTACCAAGACCTTATTTTATGAAATGTTAAAGGGACTTATCTAAGAAAAAGGAGATAAAAAAAAACAGTAAAATAACAGCAAACTCACAATTATTAACAACCACACTTAAAACAAAAAGAAAAACAAATTAAGCAAACAACTAGAACAGGAATAGAACCACAGAAATGGAGATCACATGGAGGGTTAGCAACAGGGGAGTGGGAGGAGGGGAGAGGGGGAAAAGGAACAGAGAATAAGTAGCATAGATGGTAGGTAGAAAATAGACAGGGAGAGGGCAAGAGAAGTATGGGAAATGTAGAAGCTAAAGAACTTATGACACATGGACACGAACTAAAGGGAAGGAATATGGGTGGGAGAGGGTGTGCAGGGTGGAGGGGAATGAAGAGGGAGAAATGGGACAAATGTAATAGCACAATCAATAAAATATATTTTAAAAAATTCATAGGCAATAGCATAATAAAAAGGAATAAAAACACTTAGGAATTTAACAAAATATGACAAAGAGGTGCCCTGGCTGGTGTGGCTCAGTGGGTTGAGCGCTGGACTGCAAAGCAAAGGGTTGCCAGTCTGATTCCCAGTCAGGGCACAGGCCTGGGTTGTGGGCCAGGTCCCCGTAGGAGGCACACGAGAGGCAACCACACATTAATGTTTCTCTCCCTTTTTTTTCCTTCCCTTCCCCTCTCTCTAAAAAGAAATGAATAAAAATTTTTTTAAAAGGAAGTATAAGACATACACTGAAAACTAAAACGTGTCATTGAAAGAAATTACAGAAGGTTTACACAAATGAAAAGATACCCCATTCATAGTTTGGAAGACTTCATATTATTAAGATCACAATAATCTCCAAACTATTGCACAGTTTCAATACAATCTCTATCAAAATCACCAGTTGGGTTCTTCATAAATTGACAAACTGATTCTAAAATTTATATGGAGGACCTGGCTGGCAGTTCAATTGGTTGGAGCATTGTCCTGGTCAGAGCACATATAGGAATCAAACAATGAATGCATAAATAAGTGAAACAAGTCTACTTTTATCTCTTTCTCTCTCATCAATACATTTAAAAAATTTTTTAATTTTCATTTCACATAGAAATGCAAAGGACTCCAAAAAGCCTAAACAATCTTGAAAGAAAACAAAGTTAGGGGATTAACACTTTCCAATTTCAAAACTTACTACAAAAATACAGCAGTCAAGACTGTGGTTCTGGCACAGGGTAGATGAAATAGAATTGAGTCCAGAAATAAACCCATCCATTTATGGGCAATTAATTTTTAACAAGAATGCCAAGACAATTCAATGGGGGAGAGAATAGTCTTTTCAACGAATGATGCTATCACAACTGGATAGCCACATGCAAAAAAATGAAGATGAAAACAATTTAATGAAGTTGGATCCGTATTTTACATCATATGCAAAAAGGAACTCAAAATGGATCAAAGACCTAAATGGAAGACTCTAAAACTTTGAAAACATAGTTGTAAATTTTCATAACCTTGGATTAAGCAATAGTCTTTCATATGACTCTAAATATATAAGCAATTAAATGAAAAAGTAGATACATTGGATAAAAATTAAAAACTTTTTCCCTGACTGGTGTGACTCAGGGGACTAAGTGCCAACCTGTGAACCAAAGGGTCACTGGTTTAATTTCCAGTCAGGACATATGCCTGAGTTACAGGCCAGGTCCCCAGTAGGGGGTGCACGAAAGGCAACCACACATTGATGTTTCTCTCCCTCCCTCCCACCCTTCCCCTCTGTCTAAAAATAAATGAACAAGATATTTTTTAAGAAATTAAAAACTTCTGTGCTCCAAAGGACATCATCGAGAAAATAAAAAGACAATTCACAGAATGAGAGAAAATATTTGCAAATTATGTGTCTGATAAAGTTCTGATATTCAGAATATATAAAGAACTCTTAAACTCAACAATAAAAAATACAACACAATTTAAAAATGGACTGAGGACTTCTACAGACATTTATTTAAAGAAGATACATAAATGGCTAAAAGCATGTGAAAAGGTGCCAACATCAATAGTCATCAGGGACATGCATATGAAAACCACAGTGAGATAGCAAGTTACACATCTAGGAAGATGAAAGGGAAGGGAAGGGAAGGGAAGGGAAGAAAGAAATACAGCTCTGACTGGTATGTCTGAGTTGGTTGGGCATTGTCCTGCAAAGTGAAAGATCTCTGGTTTGATTCTCGTTCAGGGCACTTGCCTGGGTTGTGTGGGTTCAGTCCCTTGTTGGGGCATATAAGAGAGGCAACCGATTGATGTTTCTGTCTTGCATCAATGTTTCTCTTCCTTTCTTTCTCCCTCTCTTTCCTTCTCTCTAAAAATAAATAAATGAAATCTAAAATGGACAAATTAGAACCCTCATATATCTCTGGTGGGAAAGTAAAATGGTGCAGTCACTTTGGAAAATTGTTTGAAAGTTTCTCAAAAAGTTAAACATAGAATTACTATATGACCCAGCAATCCCACTCCTAGAGAACTGAATACCCAAGAGAACTGAAAACATATGCACACAGATGTTCATGAAGCATTATTTATAAAAGCCAAAAAATAGAAACAACCCAGATGTCTATCAGTTGATGAATGGATACATAAATAAAACATGTTAGATCCATATAATGGAATATTATTCAGTCATCAAAATGACTGAAGTACTGAGACATGCTACAACATAAACATTGCTACAAAATAAATCTTGAAAACATCTTTTTTAGAAAGTATCCTATTTTGTTTTTTTAAAGTTTTTCTTTTTAGAGAGAGGGAAAGGGAAGGAGAAAGAGAGGGAGAGAAACATCAATGTGTGGCTGCCTCTCGCGCACCCCCCACTGGGGGCCTGGCCCGAAACCTAGGCATGTGCCCTGACTGGGAATTGAACCAGTGACCTCATGGTTCGCAGCCTATGCTCAGTCCCCTGAGCCACACCAGCCAGGGCTGAAAACATCTTAAAAAAAAAAAAAAGATTTATTTGTTTAATTTTAGAGAGAGAGGGGAAGGGAGGGGAGAAGAGGGGGGAGAAACAGAGCGATCACTTGCCTCTCACACACCCACAACTGGCGACTTGGCCCACAACCCAGCCATGTGCCCTGTCCCAGAACGGAACCAGTACCTTTCAGTTTTCAGGTCAGTACTTAATCCACTGAGCCACACCAGCCAGGGCTTGAAAACATCTTAAGTTAAAGAAATAAGCCGCAAAGGTCACATACTGTGTGATTCTATTTACATTCAGTTCTTAGGAAAGGCAGATGCATGGACCCAGGTCAATGGGGAGAGAAAAATGGGGAGTGACTGCTAGTGGGTACAGGGTTTCTCTTGGGAGTGATAACATGCTCTAGAATTAGTAGTTATGATTAAGCTTGTGGACATACTAAAACTCACTGAATTTTAGGGGTGAATTTTATAATATGTTAATTATATCTAAAAAAAAATCCATAGGCACACCCAAAATAGTAAGAACAGAACAGTAATGTGCTACAAGCAGTCATTCCCAGGTGAAAGGATTATGAGTGTCTCCCCTTCTGTATGTCTTTTCTCTGATTTTCAATTTTTCTACAATTAACATATTTTACAAAGAAAAATAACGTTAGCAAATGGATATAAATCAGAGTTCTTCAGGGCTAAGGGACTTGGCGCAGAGATGAGGACAAATATGAAGAGGAAGTGAGTGTTTCTCCTCACTTTTTAAATTCCTTTCCAAGTTTCTAGAGCAGAATCTTCAAATTTGAAAAGCAAATGTACTGGGTTATTTTTCTATACTGAGTTTATTTTTTTTTAAGATTTTTATTTATTTGTTTTGAGAGAGAGGGGAAGGGAGGGAGAAAGAAAAGGGAGAGAAACATCAACATGCAGTTGTCTCTCAACTGAGGGCCTGGCCTGCAACCCAGGCAAGTCCCCTGACTGGGAATTGAACCAGCAACCCTTCGGCTCACAGGCCAGCACTCAGTCCACTGAGTCACACCAGCCAGGGCTCTATACTTAGTTTAAATACATGCCACTACTACTGGGACTGATGCTGTGTCTCTAGTGATCCCTGAGAAGTTCCAGCACATTTTGTCAATACTCAACACCAGTATCGATGGGTGGCAAAAAATGGTCTTTGCCATCACTGCAATTAAGGTGTGGGGTGAAGATATGCTCATGTGGTATTGAGGAAAGCAGACAGTGACCTCACCAGGAGAGCTCACTGAGGGTGAAGTGGAATGTGTGATTGATCACCATGATGCAGAACACATGCCAGTTCAAGATCCCAGACTGCCCTGGCCTCCCTCCCTCCCTCCCTCCCTTCCCTCCTTCCTTCCTTCCTTCCTTCCTTCCTTCCTTCCTTCCTTCCTTCCTTCCTTCCTTCCTTCCTTCCTTCCTTCCTTTTCCTTCCTAAATATTCACCTGAGGATATGTTTATTGATTTGAGAGAGAAAAAAACATTGAGGTGAAAGAGAAACAGTTGGTTGCCTCCCACATGTGCCCCAACCTGGGATGGAATCCCCAACCTTTTGGTGTAGGGGACAATGCTCCAACCAACTGAGCCTCCTGGCCAGGACCTAGACTGGTTCTGGAACAGACAGAAGAACATGAAGGATGCAAAATACAGCTAGGTCCTGGGCAATGGTCTGGACAACATGCTCAGTGAAGACCTGGAGCAGCCATGGGGCTTCTGTGGTCTTCATGTCTGAGGCCAGCTCGCCAAGACCACGGGAGCCGCTGGGATCACCTGGTCTATGTATTCAAGAAGAAATAAACCGGTCAGCGTTGTCTATAAATTACTAAATTGTACACCTTTGAAATCATACTATGCCAGCAAATCCCTATTGTTCACAAACTCGTGTGTCACTTCTCATCCTCCACCTCTCTTCAGTTGTTTTTTCTGTGAGTGAGACCTGAGACTGAGAAGAGAGAATAGCATGCAGTTGCAATTACGACGCAGTCATTTAAAAAGCCCACATCACAAATACTGGCAATGTTAACCTAATAGGACAACAATTTTCATCCTTTTTTATCTCATGGTGCACATAAACTAATAACTAAAGTTCTACAGCACACCAAAAAATATATTTTTTGCTAATTTAACAAAAATGGGTATACTTTTTACTTATTTACATTCAGATAGCTATTGTGTTGGCTTTGTCTTTTTTTTAGTTTGAGAATTTGCTTATTTTTAGAGAGATGGGAAGGGAGGGAGAAAGAGGGAAAAGAAGCTGTGCAAGAGGAACATCCGTTGGTTGCCTCTCACACACTCCCAACTGGAGACCCGCCTGCTACCCAGGCACGCGCCCTAACAGGGGATTGGATCAGCAACCCTTGGGTTCACAGGCCAGTGCTCAATCCACTGCCACACCAGTCAGGGTGGCTTTGTCTTTTTTCTTTTTTCTTTACTTGACAATCTAAGGGAAAAGAGGTCAGTGCCCCTGAACAAATAATCAGGAATCACGTGTTTTTAAAATTCTTGCAGCACACTGGCTGAAAAATCACTGTAATAGAATGTTATTTTTCTGTTGAGGAAAAAAGATTTACCTGTGTCTCACAGGGTTTTTCGTTCTTTTTTAAAAGATTTTATTTGTTTATCTTTAGAGAGGGGGGGAGCCGGGGAGACAAAGGAACGTTGATCAGCTGCATCTCTTATGTGCCCCGCCCAGGGACCAAACCCGCAGCCCAGGTGCGTGCTCTGACTTGAAGTTGAACAGGTGATCTTTCTCTTTGCGGGCCAATGCCCAGCCAACTGAGCCAGGGTGAGGGCCACACGGTTTTTCTTAGAGTGATATTATTTCCTAATCCTTAGCCTAGGTAGTTTCTAATTTTCCTACTTTATTAATCGTTTGAGTTCATGGTAATAAAAATATTACAAACCCTGTGTACAGTGATTCACTATTTAAAAATAATGTTTTTTATTCAAAACCATGGTTTACAGTTCAAAATATTTTCACAAATATTGTCATATTTGATTCTCGCCACAATGCCATGCTGTATTTAAATATCCCCATTTGTAGAGAAGTAACCTGAGGGTCAAACAGCACAGAAAAAGGCAATGGAAGAAGAGGACATGATCTCAGCCACAGGCTGCAGTTCCTCGGTGCAGTCTAGTGTGGGTTCTGCTTGACAAACATTTATTTCTCTTAGAAGCCCTATTGCCATCTACCCCTCAGTAGCATCCTTCTCTCCAATGGGGTCAAGACCTGTCTCTGAGCCCTGCATTGCTGGTCCCTCTAGTTCTTGTGTCTTCCTTTCCCTGGCCTCGATGTAAATGCTGGTTGTGCTGGGGAAAATGACTGGGGCCCTCTTTCCTTTGTAAAACTTGCTGCCACTTCTAAAATTGCCCTGAGGACTGCAGGTTTCAAGGTAACAGACATATCCATTTGGGATGTTATGGAGAGAGACAGAGAGAAACATCGCTTTGTTGTTCCACTTATTTATGCATTCATTGCTTGCTTCTTGTGTGTGCCCTGACAGGGATCCAAGCCATGGCCTTGGCATATGGTGACAATGCCAAAACCATCTGAGCTACCTGGCCAGGGCCATTTGGGTTGCTTTTTAAAAATTATTGTTACTTATCAGGAACAACTGTAATGGACAAAACCAAGGGAGTGGGGTGGAAGCAAGGGAGGGAGGAGGGTTTGGCTTGGGGGCTGGGGAGTGGTAGGGAGTAAATGCAGACAACTAATTGAACAACAATAAAATAATTAAAAATATATTATTACTTAAAATGAGATATTTCCAGGTACATCAGTAAAAATGCTGTGGAAATGTTTCTGAAAGAGGCATTATAAAAGACCCTCTACCCTCTCGTGGGGGTAGAGGTGGGAAAGGAGGACCGTGCTCTAACTAAAAAGAGCAAGGAATCCCAGCCTCGTTCTTTTTCTTGGCACTGCTACCAGAGATAGGAAGAAAAATGCTTTGAGAAATTGGGCTTACTTCCTTCTCAGCCAGAGTTTAGCCGAACACACGAAGAGCGAGAGTCTGAAGGATGCCTCCAGAGCTTCAGGTCTCGACCGCAGCATTGTCATCTGGATACATTCTCTGCTTCAGAACGCGAGGCGGTGATCCATGGAACGCGAGCTGAAAGCCGAGCCCAGCGCTCTGCAGGGCGGGTCTGCGCGGTATCGCAGCCTTTCCCTGCCACCTGCTGGCTATCTGATGTATTGCACAGTACTTAAATCGGCAAACTATTCTTACACATTATATATAAATGTATATAAATGCCTTCCTTGAAAGTTTAGGATAGACAATAAAGTGGTAAAAATTATTTTCTCTGGTAAGATTAAGGAGAATTTTCATTTTCAAAAATACTTTTACGTTTGTTAAATTGTTTAAAATTAAGTGTATCATTGTGTAATCACCTTTAAAAAGTAATACAATTTGACTCCCAATTAAAAAATTATTATTCTATGATTCATTCTGCATTTACTTTAAAACAACAGAAGTTTAATAGCATACAATATATACCTCCTGTATGCTTGGGAGAGACCCGGGAAATATGAGCAACTTTTCATTTTTAT
Source organism: Tonatia bakeri (assembly GCA_004024845.1). NCBI lineage: Eukaryota > Metazoa > Chordata > Mammalia > Chiroptera > Phyllostomidae > Tonatia > Tonatia bakeri. Next base: position 91,336 of record PVIA01005843.1, read on the forward strand.
CATTGAAATCTTGGAGCTTCCTGAAATTTACTTAGTTTAAGGAATGAGTTATGGACTGATTTTTCCCCCATGTGATTAGTTAATTGTCCCAACTTCTAACAACCTACATGTTAATCAATAGGCATCTCATTAAATAAATTATGCTACAGACTCCCACTGGAATACTGCGTAGACAAGAATGAGGGAGCTTTATGTTATGTACTAATAGGACAGAGGCTCCCGGCATATTACTAGGTGAAAAAAGCAAGATAGGGAACTGTTTGTATAATATGACTTCAATTCAATTAAAAAGAATGTATGCATGATGTATGTTTCTATTTATTTGCATTCTCTAGATTCTTAAAAACTTTCTGACAGATGCAGAAGTTTAATAATGGTTTGATTGTTCTAGGGGGAAATGAGAAGGAAGGAAGACAGTAAAGAGGACTTGATCTTCTATTTTATTGCTTTAGTAGTGGTTGAATTTTCTTTCGCTACGTGTCTGTATTACCTGAGTTATAAATAAAGATAGTTGAGGGGTCCTTGGCTTTTAGGTGTGTGTCATTTTCATGTCCTTTTAAAAATCGGGTGATCCCTTAAAATCAATCAGTCAGTGTCTGTGTTTTGATTGATTCTATTCCCTTTGACACTTTTCCCCTACCAATAATAAGGGCCAAGATATATCAAGTGTGTTGTACGAGTTCTCATTATTGATGTTGCCACTATTGTTGTTAGCCTTATTTTCAGATGACAGCAGCAAAGGAAAGAGGATGTAGGTAAGTTGTCTAATGCTGTCCAGTTAGAAGGTAGCAGGGCTGAGATTTCTCCCCAGACACTCCAATTTCAGACCCTGTGGAATTTAACCACTATGCCATATTACCTTTCGGTCAAGCTTGAAAAAATTAGAAGAAAATCTCGATTTTCTTTAGTTACTTAGTAAACATTTTCTGAATGCCTAGTATATGCCAGGTAAGAAAACTGTTAAATTGTCTCTTGCTTTTGTTAAGGAAGGCTCCTTAGAGGAAGCACAACAGGCGTGTTATCCAGTCTGATGGCTAATGGGACTCAGTTGCTGTAACAATGGTGGCCCTCTAGAGCAACAGCCAGTGCAGGCTGTCCTTAACTCCAAGAAGGCACTGTAGAGGACTTCTGCTGAGAATGGCCACTTCCTCCCAGTGCCCATTGCTGGTCCACTGTGGGCCTCAGACGCAGTGTCCTACCCTCGAGGAGGTGCGGTCTCAGGAGAACATGTGCTAGTTCCATCAATGGGTCTGTCATTCGAGGCATGCAGAGGGCGCTAGTGTGTTGCTTTCAACATAGGGAAGCTGAGAAGTGGAAAAAAACAATCCTCGAAGTTGCTTGTTAACTCATGCCAAAGGTTTAGTTCATTGATGAAGGAACCAAGAAAAAGACAAAGAAAAAAAAAGCTCTTAGAAGAACATTTTGAGAAACAGAGCTTTATATAGTCAATAAGAAAGGAATGATGAAATAAGATTGCTAATTTAAATACAAGACTGGTCAACTTTCTAGGACAGTAAAACCAAACCACCTGAGTGGCTAACTTCTCCATTGGGCAATAAACCCTCTTATTTTATCGATTTCGGTAGGTTAGCCACTAACCACTCCTAGAGACTATAAAAGTCTCCACCCTTTATCAGTTGTAGTTCATGTATCAAATATACTATGACAACAAAGTCATTCCCCAGGAGAAGCAGGTAAGTGTCAAGCTTTTTTTTTTTTTTTGAGGATCTTATTTATTTATTTTAGAGAGGGAAGGGAGAAAGAAAGACAGGGAGAGAAACATCAATGTGCTTTGCCTCTCATGGCCCCCCCAACAGGGGACCTGGCCTGCAACCCAAGCAGGTGCCCTGACTGGGAATCAAACCAGCAAGCCTTTGATTTGCAGGCCGGCACTCAATCCACTGAGCCACACCAGCTAGGGCTCAAGCAAGCCTTTTAGACAATGTTCTAGTATCAATTCCAAAACAAAAACAAAAAACAGTCAATCCTCATTTTACCTTTTCTAAGTTTGGAGGACTTATTCTTTCATAAAAGGGAAGAACTCCTCTACTGCACTTTGGAGATAAGCTACCTGGGTTACAGTGTAGCAACAGGACCTTGAACAAATCACTTACCTTCTCAGGACATCAGTTTTCTTGTCCATAAAATGGGAATCACTATACTCTGATAATATTATTTCTCCCATGCAAAAGAATGCAAGATAGAGTGCTTTTTAAAATTATTCAAAATGCTGGTCTGACAACAGTTGATTCATACTTGCCAATCTTCTTACTTCCAGGCTTAAGTTTGACCAAAGTGAGACTGGGGGTGAGAGTCTGCACAAGCTAAAATCAGATCCAGCCTACACTGGCTGTAATGAGAATAGAAGCAGGGATTGGAGACAGCCAGCCTCGAGGCCTGGGCGAATGAGAGGGGCTGATGAAACGCGGAGGCAGGGTCTCCAGGTATTTGCAGGTGTAGTTTAACAAAAATACAGTTTAAACGGTGCACTTGAATATAGCAGTGAACTGACTGTACAAATAAAATGATAGGTGACATGGTTATTAATAGGTGAAATAATTGTTAGTGTTGCTCAGGTAGCTCCGTTGGTTAGAGCATTGTCCTGATACACCAAGGTTGCAGGTTCGATCACCAAAGAGGGTGCATACGAGAAAAAAACAATGAATGCATAAATAAGTGGAACAACAAACTGATGTTTCTCCCTTTCTCTCTCTCTCTTCCTCTAAAATCAATAAATGAAAAGAAAATTTAAAATATATATATAATTGTTAGATCTTAGTGACCATGAAAATAGCTTCTATCTGTCCACTTTACCCTTTCCTATCTCTGAAGTAGACAGGACAGGTATTGCCCCACTAGACCAAACACGTGATAAAGTCGGGAACCACATAAGGTCATTTAATTCTCTCCCTTACACAGTTTACTGCACACAGAGGCCCTTCAGTGAAAGACTTCGGAGACGAACTAGCTGATGCCTGCCCCCCCACAACACGCTCAGAACAGAGGTGAATGTTGAACCAGAATGCTTGCCAGGTTGAGAGGACAGCACGCTGTCCTGACCCCATTCCTTCAGGAACTTTCAGAGCCAGGAAGAAGCTGACCAAACAGCAGCCAACTCCTTCCCTCTGGATATCTTCTTGTCCAGTTTCTAGGTTCTTATCAGTACTGATGTGAGGTCCACTTCTTGAGAGCCCCAAATAACGGTGCTGGGGTGACGAACAGGCTCCTCACACTGTCTGAGGCCTGGTGGTGACATCTGCACGCTTTTCCTAGAGACGGAAATACAGAGAGTGAGAGGGAGAGGTCTCTGGCCCTCTACCACTTTTTTCCTCTCCTTTCTCCCCTCCTTCCCTCGCCCTTACTTCCTCATCCCCTCTTCTCCTCTACTGTTGCCTCCGACTTTCAGGAACACCCCCTGGTTACCCTCACTGTAGAGAAGGGCTCCCCTGTTCTTAGAGGGTGTGGCTAGTACAAGGATGAGTGGGTCCAATGGGTCTCATCTCTTTCCCACTTATCCTCTCCCACTCTAGCCTTGTTTCAGTTTGAACCAACCACTGCATATCAAGCCGTAGAACAATGAACATAATTCTGTGTGTGCTTTTCACCTGGTAGAATGAGTTGCATCACCCCCATCAGCCAGTCCTGTTGGGCAGATGTGGTACCTGTTTGATTATTAGAGAGCCTGAAGCTCTCAGGAGTCTGGTGTTGAGTCTCATATGAGGTTAGCATCTGGCTGGAATGGAATGCCTGATCCTGATTCATGGTCCGGTGTTCCTCCCATAGCCTACGTGGCCCCAGGCCCCTTGCCTCAGGTTCGCGGGCTCCCAAAGGACATGGGCCTCACCTCCCACTTCTTTTTCCACCCTTGGATCTATCCACAGGACAAAGGCTGTCAGGGTGCAGGGAGGCCTCCTGAGTCAAAAGCGTGTCTTTCCTGAAGGCTGATTCCCCGGGTCCATCCCTACATTGTCCTGAAGTGCAGCCAGGACCCAGCTCCACAGATGCCTGATCCTGGGCCTGAAGGAAGAGAGCGCTTGGGGGATCCCAGGGAGGAGGAGAAAGGCAAGAGCCAGCAGAGGAGGAGCCTGAAGCTACCCTGCAGCACCCCCAGAGAACTCTGCTGCAAGGGTGCAAGGAGGCGGTGGAGGCAACGATGTGTACATAAAGTCACACCCAGTCCCTCCCTGCTCTTCCCCCCGAAGTGCCACTTTGCCAACTCTTCCAGTGTTTTATGTGACAATCCCAGTAGTGAACTGGGATCGTACCATCACTGGGGGCAAGAAAATTAGTCAGCCAAATGTACCTGGAGGGTGCAAGCTGAGCCTGATATTAGGGAAAGAGGTATCAGGATAACATGCCTGTTCAAGATGGTTCCACCTCACCCTGGTTGGTAGGTAGCAGGAGTGGCAAAAGCCTCTCTTTAAAAGATGCCATTGTGGTGAAAAGGTGCCAACTCAAGCCTGAGCAGTCTTATTTGATTCCTATTTTGCAGTGTCTTGAGGAAAACTGAGAGTGAAAGTGACCTTGAGCAAACTACAGTCAGCTTGTCTATTCACTGTGTCTGTTCCTGGTCTGTTCCTTTCTCATTCTATTCTCAAAGGTTTTTGTTGCTGGTTTTTTGTTTTGTTTGTTTGTTTTGGTTTTTTTTGCATCTATCGAATAGTTCTGGGTTTTCCTCCATGCCAAACTCAGCCGTTTTTGGATTTATACACCAGAGACTTCCACACCGCAGTTCAGAAGTGATCTGGGAAGGAAGGAGCGGAGGGGAGGCATGAGCTGGGGCTCAGTGACCAGTGGTCGCACTGACTGGCTGTGGAGCCTTTATATTCTCCTCTCTCTGTGAGAGGCTGTTTGTTTGAGTTGGGTGGAAGCCAATCAGATGCACTGGATCAGGCTGTCCTGGCCCAGGAGACAGGGGGTTATTTGTCTTCTCTGTCCTTTTCTCTGGAAGGAGGGAAGGGCTTAGAAACAGGGAATGGAGCAGGCAGAGAAAAGACAGTCAGTCAAGTTCCTAAAGAGTACGATGGGGCGAGCCCCCGTTACTAGATCTGGTCCCAGTGAAAACCCTGTAGCTTGTCCAACTTGAGAGTGCAGGAGAAAAGTGGAAGATGAATCACCGAAAAAGGCAGCAAGTTCTAGGCCTGACTCAACAGCTGCCTTCTGCCTGGTCTTGGGCACGTCCCTTTCTCTCCCATCTCCTCTTCGTCTGGTGACAGATGAGGCTACACATCCTGAAGTCCCCTCCAATCCTGAAAGTGTATGATTCCAAAAACACATAACTACTGGTGTGTGGTTGCTCAGTGGAGATAAAAGAAGGCTAAGAGGCAATATGAGACTCAGAATGTTTCTAAATGAATATTTTTGGAGGAGGACCTCTCCCTGCATTGATAGCAAACAAAAAAGAAATGTGCTTGCTTATTCTGGGTGTTGGAGTGGTTCTATATATTTTTCTTTTTTAATGTCATGTATTTTCTTTTTTAAAAAATATTTTATTTATTTATTTTTAGAGAGAGGAGAAGGGACAGAGAGAGGGAGAGAAACATCAATGTGTGGTTGCCTCACACACCCCCTACTGGGGACCTGGCCCATAACCCAGGTGTGTGCCTTGGCTGGGAGTGGAACCAGTGACCCTCTGGTTCGCAGTCTGGCACTCAGTCCCCTGAGCCGCACCAGCCAGGGCAGAACATCTTGAAGGGAGAGGTTATATAGTATGTACACATGCCAAAATTTATTGAGCTGTTTATTTTATTGCCTGTAATTTATACCTCAATAGAAGGCTTTTTAAAATGAACTTGAACTCCAAAAGGAGTTTAGATTTCAGAAAGAACTTCCTGACAAGAGGGACTTTAGAGAAGTGAATTTCTACCCAGGAAGTTAAGAATCTCCCTTCTCTTGAGAACTTTTATTACCCACCTGTGCTGAAGGAGAAGGTGGAAAACTAGGAAAAAATAATATAACCTCTCTTGGACAGCTTCCCATAATCCTTCCATCCTCAGAAATTCCATATTCCCTCCTAAGGACAATCCTTCTTGCTGCCTAATTTCTACCTCTCCTGTTGCCATTCTAACCACTCGCTCTGCCCTCTATGGAGCCCATCCTCACACTAAACCTCTTTAAAGCTTTGAAGCTCCCAGTATTGAGGGAGACCCCATTTCAGCCTTCTTGAGGGCCATTCTCTCCCCTTCATCCTGTTCTGTTCTTGCTGGGGATGTCAGTTCCTGTTCTAAACCCACCCCCACCCAGGCCCCTTTTCCGGTGATGTGTGCCAGCCAGTCCTGTACCCCACATCCCCAGCTGTTGACATTTTGTTGCCATTACCCACAGGATAAAGAAAGGGGCCCTGTTGTTCAACAATGGGGGAAAGATTAGGACAATGGGAAATTGTGCTTCTGATGGGGTGGAGACAGAGACGGAAAGGACAGACAGATGGATAGATGGGGGGCTGGACAGAAGGAGTCAGGTTTCTTGAAGCAGCTAGAGGACCTGAGAGTCTGGTTCCCACCTTGACAGTCTCTTCCCGGAGGCGATGCGCACCCAGGCACCAGAGGACAGAGGTGAGGACTTTGTTGGGAAAGAAGGAGGGGAGGGGTGCTCCATTCCCATACTGCTCTTCTGGGTTTTCTAAGTTCTGGCCTGTTAAGGAGTCAGAGCCCTAAAAGCAAGATCATTGGCCCAGCAGCTCAGTCTACAGATGAGGCCCATATAGAAAAATGGAGGCATCTGGAGCTTGACAGCTATGGATCTTTGAGACTCACCTCTATCCCATTGGTCTAACATCCTCATACCTATCAATCAATCAACTCTTCTCTGGTCAAAGATGAAATGAGGCACTTCGCTGTCTGCACTCTTCCAGGTGATCATCCCTGGTTGCTTCCTTTACTCCATACACCTTAGTGGGTCCCCAGCCAACACCCCAAGCTCAGCATCCTCCCCTGGGCCCAGGACAGTGAGCAGTGCAGACAGAGTGTCTGGTCACAAGGCTGGATATGGGCCACTTAGCCTAGCTTTAGTGGAATAATGGGCAGTGGAGTTCTTGGCACCCTGGCTCTTTCTGTGAGCTCACGGCAGAAGCCTTTCCTTGAAGATGTACAAGGAGCATTTGCACTGACCAGGCGCCTAAGTCCAGGGCTGTGAAGTGCCTGGACCTCCCAGTGGCCCAGGGACCTCCTTTACCAGGAACCTCTTCCTCCAGCAGGACAAAAAGCTGCCAGTCACTGCTCCCTCCATCTCTCTGAAGAGACCATCTTCTAACAGGTAGGCACTGGAGGTGTTGGCCTCTCTCATCCTCTGTAGGGTGTGAAGAAGCTGTGCGTGCACTTGCTCTAAAGTACAAAAATACAGATCAGTGATTAGGAGCTTAAGCCTCAGTCAGATCTGGATTCAAAGCCCAGAAAACTCCTCCTCTTACAAGCTGTTTGATCTCATTCAAGTTTACTAAAATGCACGACCCTTTGTTTGAGCATAGAAAATGGGATTCGTAATTGTTCCACGATTGTTTGTAGACTTGCCGACAGGAGTAAATATAAAAGCATGCATGTGAAGTGCTTAGAGCCATTTCAGGCACACTGAACTGGCTGGTGCTGGCTATTACTGGTAGTCCCTCAGTACTTCTCGATTCCCACTGTCGCTCTGATTACCAGGTTCTCCCTCCCGTACAGGAGAAGTGGTTCCCTCACTCATGTCCCTGTCCCAGATGCTTTCCTTTGAGCCATTGGGACCTCCATTTCTCATTCTGCAACGTTGTCTTTGGCCTTCATTTGCAGGAAGGTGGAGCTCAGCTCCTTAACTTTCTCACCCCTCCTCAGGGTTTTTCCCCTCTCCCCATGTCCCAGCTCTCCTTCCCAGAAGTCCTTACTATGAGCTCATTCATTCACACACACACACACACACACACACACACACACACACACTAATTTAGTGCCTACTGCCTGCCAGAAACTATGCTGGGAGCTGCAGAAATGAGCTCGAGTATACATAACACTTTCTACACATCAGGCACTATTTTAAGCAGTTTACATATATTATTTTCATCAAATCCGCACAACCACTCAGTAGGGGAAGTGTGTATTACGTTCCATATTTTACTGATGAGGACATCGAGGCAGAGAAAGGTTACATAGCTTGTTCAAAGTCATGCAGTTAGAAAGAGGAGGAGATTTTTAAAGTCAATAAAACTAGGTGAAGGGAACTTTGGTTTTAAAAAATGGCCAAAGTGATGAAGAATAGATACAATAAAGAAGGGGAAAATAACTCCTGAAATAGACAATTGTGTTTGAAATCTTTTTATTTTTAGAGAAAAGGGGGAGAAATAGAGGGAGAGAAACATCAACATGTGGTTGCCTCTCACGTGCCCCCTGCTGGGGACCTGGCCTGAAACCCAGGCATGTGCCCGGACTGGGAATCAAACCAGTGAGCCTTTGGTTTGGAGGCCGGCACTCAATCCACTAAGTCACACTACCCAGGGCTGAAGTCTTTTTTATAACTATATTGTTATATTTTATAATGACTGGAAATCTTAACTACATATGCTTATGTACTACTTTCAAATTCACATTGTTGGTTTAGCTGCTAATAAAAGCACTTCTAAGGGGAAAAAAAGTCCCCAGTCCAGTGCAGTAGGGGAACCAGACAAGTGGATCACAGTGCATCGCAGTGTGGTAACATGGGGGGGAAGAGAAAAGGCTTCCCAGAGGAGGTGAGAGTGAACTTGGACTGTTTTGGAGCCGGAAGGCCAAAAAGTGTGGAGTGGAGTGAAGAGGGCACAGGTGGTGCAGAGACCAGATCGCAGAGGCTTACAGGCTGTGGTTAGGTGACTTGGCGCTATTCTCAGGGCAACAAGGAGCCGCTATTTGAAGGAGAGTGACCAGATCATATTTACTCTGGCTTTAGATGGCAGTGAGTGTTGGGACAGGATAGAGACTGGAGTTGGCAATCCAGATGGCAAGACTTGGGAACTGGCACCTGAGAAGGTGATAGGTAGAGAACCTGCTGAGTGAAGGGATGGGAGGGAGAAAGAGGGATGGGCTGCCGCTGGGGTGTGGTTGTTACTGCCCCTCCCTGCCCCTCTCACCTTCCTTTTGCCACCAACATAAGCCCCCTTTTCGGCCCCAGTGGCTTCCAGCTGGACAGTCCTCTCTGAGGAATCCCTGATGGAAGTTCCTCTCCAGCTCTGCTTTCCCTGCCCTGCCCCCCCCCCCTTCCCTCAGCCCTAAAGAATGGCCCACCCTTTTTGCTCTTAGATCCAGCCCGGCTACTCCCCATCATGCAAGGCTGGCTCAGTCTCCCCACACTCTGTCACCTCCTTCTCCCTTGGGCCTTCACCATCTTCCACAAAGCCCTGGGGGACCCAGGTAAGACCCTAGTCCAGTGCAGAATCTGAGGAACAGTGGGGGAAAGTCTCCAGGTGTGGGAAACGTGAAAGGCAGCTGTTGGAGGTACCCAGGGAGTGAGAGTCATTGCTGAGGGGGCAGTGGAGCAGAGGATGGGGCAGCCTGGGAAACAGAGTCTAGATGGACACTTGGGGCAGTAGGGGTCCGGGGGTTCCTGCCACTGTGGCCCCCTCTGCTCAGCATCCCACGGGGGCCCCCAGTACCTCCTGCCCCCCATCCACGAGGTCATTCACTCTCGTCGTGGCGCCACAACCACGCTGCCCTGCATCCTGGGCGCCCAGCCTCCCAGCTACAAGGTACGCTGGAGCAAAGTGGAACCAGGGGAGCTCCGGGAAACGCTGATCCTTATCACCAACGGACTGCATGCGCGGGGCTACGGGGCCCTGGGGGGTCGAGCCAGGATGAGGAGGGGTCATCGGCTAGACGCGTCCCTGGTCATCGCGGGCGTGCGCCTGGAGGACGAGGGCCGATATCGCTGTGAGCTCATCAACGGCATCGAGGACGAGAGCGTGACGCTGACCCTGCGCTTGGAAGGTGAGGCCCTTGGGTTCCAGCCCCCTCCTCTCTTGTGGTGGTGTTGGTGGTGGGGATTGTTCGGGTCTCCCAAGGGTCCTTCCTCAGCATCTCCCCGGCTAGTTCCCGCGGGCCACCCCTCCCCCGCCGCCCAGCGCTCTCCGCTAGGCTGCGCTGCCTTTTCTTTTCCCCGCCTCCTCCCCAGGTGTGGTGTTTCCGTACCAGCCCCGCCGAGGCCGGTACCAGTTCAATTATTACGAGGCGAAGCAGGCGTGCGAGGAGCAGGACGGACGCCTGGCGACCTACGCGCAGCTGTACCAGGGTGAGCTGCCCCCGGGCACCGCCTAAGCCCCTCCAGGCTGTCACCAGGGATCTCAGCGGAGGCGACCTCCGGGTCTGCCGGTGACGCCTCCAATCCCCCCATCCCCTTCCAGCGTGGACCGAGGGGCTAGACTGGTGTAACGCGGGGTGGCTGCTCGAGGGCTCCGTGCGTTACCCTGTGCTGACAGCGCGCGCCCCGTGCGGCGGCCACGGTCGGCCGGGGATCCGCAGCTACGGGCCGCGCGACCGGAAGCGCGACCGCTACGACGCCTTCTGTTTCACCTCCGCGCTGGCAGGTGAGGCGCGGGGCGCACGCTGCGGCGCCGGGGGGGGGGGCGGGGGGCGGGCCTGAGGGGCCGCGAGGGACGCTCGGCTGGGCCAAGACTGCGGGCTGGGGCGGGGTCTGGAGAATCCGGGCTGGCGGGTGGGGAGGAGGACGCGGGAGGCTAGAGATCCCGGTCGACTCCGACGAGTTTTCAAGGCCTGGCTCGTGCGCCACTCCGCCCACCCACTCCAGCCCGCCTCCCGCAACCCTACCCGCGCTGCCACCCAGCCTGGCCCGGCTCCTCCGCAGCCTACCTCTGCACTCTGTTCCCGGGGAGCCGGAATCCCCGCTGCACCTCCCCGTCCTGCTCTCCACCAGTGACCCTCTCCGATCCCCAGGCCGAGTGTTCTTCGTGCCCGGGAGGCTGACGCTGTCTGAAGCCCACGCGGCGTGCCGGCGGCGCGGGGCCACGGTGGCCAAGGTCGGGCACCTCTACGCCTCCTGGAAGTTCTCGGGTCTGGACCAGTGCGATGGCGGCTGGCTGGCGGACGGCAGCGTGCGCTTCCCCATCACCGTGCCGCGGCCGCGCTGCGGGGGCCTGCCTGATCCCGGAGTGCGCAGCTTCGGCTTCCCCCAGCCCCAGCAAGCCAACTACGGGACGTACTGCTACTCCGAGTAGGGTCCACGGCACAGCCTCCAGCGCGCGCGACAAGCCAGGGAGTCGTGGCAGGGGTTCTCTTGCCGCCTCTTTCCCGAGAGCCTTCTCTCCTGCTAGACGAAGAGCAGCCCCTCCTAACCCGCCTTCCTGGCGGAGGGCGGAGAGCCATAGATTCGGGAGGGGAGGTAGTGGAGTCCCCGGTGGGTGGCGTTGTGCGGCTACGACCCTCGGCTCTGCGGATCGAGGCCCCGTGGCGTTTTGCATGCCCCCGGCAGACGACTCAGCCACTGCTAGAGGGCGGGAGGGACGCCCAGGTCACGTTAACTGACCTCTGTATACAGCAATAAAATAACGGGAATTTTTTGGGTTGGGCGAAGCTATAAGCGTGGCGAGGCTTCCGGGATAAGGGGAATTAATTCGGGCCCAGAGTGCTGACTGTGCCCGGAGGGGCTACTGCCGCTTAGGGGAGAGCCTGCAGGAGAGGGGATGGCGAGGAGATAGCACCGAAAGGCCTAAGGAGAGCTGGAGACACGAAGAGCTACCTGGCCAGGTATAAAACGGGAGATCACAGGGTGTTGAGCCAACCACCACGAGAGGGCGCCACAAACGCACCTGAGATTCAAATCTGCCAGAAGAGCTGCACCAGCTAGGCCTACCCGCTGGGCACCACAGAACAAATAAAAGAGGGATCTAAAAATATTTCAGAACGTGTTTGTATTCTGCCAGTCTCCTAGAAGGGTTTGCAGAAGTACTATTGAAGAAAGGAAAGTTATACCGTTGTTACAATCAACGGGAAATTAACCCTATGGAAGGAGGAGGCAGCAAACACCACACCAGCATGGTTCTGCGGGGTTGATACTGGGGGTGATTGTACCTACGTTTGGTTCAGCGTTCACTATCACCATGGCCACCAAAGAAAAGAGGTAACTGGATAAGGAGCGGTCTTAACATCTGGTGAAAGGAAACATACCAGTAACTCAACATACGAACTCGAATGTCAATTCGTTTTTCATATATATTATTTTTTACTATTCGAGCAATCTCACTGCAGCACAAAAACCTGGTCTAGAGACTAGAATGACTGGAGCAAAGGGTATGACCCTTCTAATAAGGCTTGATGCATGTAAAATTGTTTTCCAAGAGTGTTCTCACTATTACTGTTAAAGAGAATTCATCTCATAGGACTGTACAATGTAAGAGACAGAATGATCAAATGAATAGCATCTTCAATAACCCTCAGATAGCAAATGAAATATTGTGTCAGTTCCTAAGCTTTGGTTTTATGGAACTGGGCACTGGATAATATCTGCCTTCCAAGTTTGTGATGAGCAGTATTGAGACAATGCATGTACTGGGTAGTACATGCCTGCTACATAAGAGGCATGCAGTAAGTGGTACCTATAATAATCAATGATTGTTATAACAATAATAGAACAATCATTATTATTATTCAGGTTTTTATTAGATAGCTTGTAGGATTGGTTGCCATAGCTCTTCTGGGTTTTCTAAGTTCGGGCCTATTATGGAATCAAGAGCCTAGAAAGCCAAAATCCTTGGCCCAGCAGCTTAGCCTGCAGGCAGACATGGATTTTCTTCAGTTTGATGCCTTCAGACTTTGTCGAGAAACCTATGAGAAACTGTCATGGGAGGAGCTTCCCATTTGCTGCAAAGCTTTGTCTCTTTACTCATAAAAACACATGACCATCCCTTGTCAGTATGGCTCAGCTGGTTGGAGCATTGCCCCATACACCAAAAGACTGGGGGTTTGATTCCCGGTCAGGGTACACACCTAGGTTGTGCATTCGATCCCTAGTCAATTTCAGACACACAAAAAACGGAATTGTGTAATGAACCACTTTATCATTCAGCTTGACCATTTTGAATTTCTGCCCTTCTTATTTCATCTATCCCTATGCTCATGTTTGTTTTGGCTGGAGTATTTTAAAGCAAATCCCAGACAGTCTATCATTGCACCTGTAATACTCAGTACGTATTTCTAACATACAGAGACTTTTTAAAATAACCATAATTCCATTATCAATCAGTCTCCCAACAAAATTAAACTGTGTTATCTATTATTTAGTTAACGGTAAATTTCCCCTGAATACCTAAAGCATATCATTTTACAGTTGATTTGCTTAAACCAGGATCCACCTAAGATCTACATATTGTACTTGATTAAATTTTTGGTTAAATTTTTAAAGTATCTTTGAAGCTATAATATTTATTGCTCCATTTTGTCTATGCCATTTTGTTTGTTTGTTTAAGAAACTGGATCTTTTTCCTATCAAGTTTCCCACACTCTGGATTTGGCTTAGTATATCCTTATAGTGTCATTTAACATGTTCCTCTGTCTCCTGTAATTATATTTAGAAGCTTGATTTAATTTGCATTCACTTTTTTTCTATTTTCTGACCACAAGTTCATTCAACACAAAATAACCCCTCCAGCTTTACTGAGGTGGTTGACCATATCCATGACCAAACCCGCCTCTAAAGTGGAATTCAGTTGCTGACCCAGCCTTGGCCTCAGCTTTCTTGTCAGCACCAGGGGGCACAGCGCTCCATCTGTAAGTGTCTCTGTCCGCTTCCCCTCCTGGAAGCCTTGCAAGTTGCTCACCCTCCAGACCTTTGGGCCTTGACCTGCCAGTCTCAGGCCGGCTGCAGCACAAAGTGGCAGGCACGATCTCAGGGGCCAGGTGGAGGTAATCGTGCAGACACTGGATGCCCTCATTGGTAAGGTACCAGTAGAAACGTCTCCAGGCAAACTGTTCCTTCACGCGGCCTCATGATTTGAGACTGCATGGCCTTCACAACGTGAAGATTAGGCACGTTCTTGCCTGCCAGCTTGGGGTGTTTAGACACGTGCACATCCTTCTTGGCCAGCATCACTCCCTCCTTAAAAAGGAGTTCGTAAATGGCAATACAGTTCTTCTTGGGCATCAGCATTGCAACAACTGCTGTGTACAGGCCCCGAGCTGAAAAGCCACTTTTTTTCCTCAGGAATATTCCATAAATGATACAATATTCTTCCTCTTTCATCATATCAGGATGCACAGGGTGTCTCGTTGCTGTACTCAAATAGTGATGCTAAGTTGGATTAGTAAGTTCAGGTAGTACCAGTCTGATTCGTTCATTATAAAGTTTCTTATTGTATTAGTTTCCTATGACTGTTGTAACAAATTAGCACAAACTTGGTGGCTTAAGACAACAGAAATTCATTCTTTTTACAGTTCTAGAGGTCAGAAGTCCAAACTCAAGGAGTTGACAGTGTAGTCTTCCCCCTGGAGACTCCGAGGGGAATTTCTGCTTATTCTGCCTTGTGGTGGCCGCGGCAAATCACTCCAGTCTCTTCCTCGGCGGCCACGTTGTCCCCTCTTTACGTGTCTGTGTCTTCCGTCTCTCGTAAGAAGCCCTGTCGTTGGAGTCGCTTCACCTGGCTAAACCAGTGTAATCTTGTCTCAAAACCATTAACTGAATTCAGGGAATGAATTCATGTAGTGAATGACATCCACAAAGACCCTTCTTCTAAACAAACTAACATTTACAGGTTTCAGGGATTTAGATGTGGACATATCTTTTTGTGGCCACTATTCAACTCACTACACCCATTAACTGTTTATGTAAGGGTTATTGTCGATCACTGCTTAGAGCTATTATTTCATTAGGAGTGCAAAATAGAGGGTTTTTTTGTTTTCCTCCTTTGTTTATTAGCTGCAGTCTATAATCTATAAAGAAAAAATTTCCCCATGAACTATTTTGTTACCCTGACATGCAACCCATTCAGGAAATGTAGACTTAATGTTCGATTCTCTTCCATTTTTCTTAGATTGGTGCTGTGGACTATGTTTTGTGTTCACCTCGCCCCAAATTCATATGTTAAAACCCTAATTCCATTCCCAGTCAGGGCACATGCCTGGGTCACAGGCCACAGCCCCCAGCAACCACACATTGATGATGTTTCTTTCTCTCTTTCTTTCTCCCTCCCTTCCCTCCCTAAAAAATAAATAAATAAATAATCTTTTAAAAAATTAAAAAAAAAACCCTAATCCCCAAAGCCGTGTGCCACGTCCTCTTCCAACCATGTTGTCTGACAAGGTCCAGGACGTGGGAAGAGGGAATTCAAGGAATCCATCTTTCTGGAAGAGAACGTGGTATACAAAAGGGGGGCGGTAATTTTCCTGGGATTGCTCTTAGTAACTCCTTGTTGATATTATTCATGGTCTTCTTTGTGCCCTGATTTCACATAAGAACAGGCCATGAGGAAAGAGAGGCTCGAAGCCAGTCAATGATTGATTTTGAGGGAAATTCTGAAGGGACAACTAGTTCTCCTCAGACTATTGAATCATGCCCAAATCGTGTAAACAAGGTGTTTATAAACCTGAGTAAGAAATTATCCTCGATTGTTCCCATGAAAGAATTCATGAATCAGTCATAACAGGCTGAATTGTTGGTAGACTTTCCCACGCCTGTTCCTTACCCACAGATACAAAGGGTCTTCTAGAAAACAAGAAAAAACTATATAGACCCCTACCCACGGCCCAGGGATACCCCTGGGTAGCATATTGGATTAATGGTAAATTAGGGTATCCCCAAAGAGGAGTGAATAGTCTCCAGAGGGTTCTAGATCCCCCATTGCCTTATACAGGGGCATATAATGAACATGGCATTAGAATGGTCAATAAGATTGGAGTTCAAGTGCCTTATATTAGTCTAAATTTCATGGAAAGGTTAGCTCGGAGCAGACCTCCCTGGTGTTTTTTTTACTAAGGAACAAAACAGGTCACTACTCCACCAGCTTGTCAAAGGATTTTGCCCACATTTCCCCCTATCACGCAGTAGCTTCAAAAAGGAACTTTCTGAATTAACCAAATAGAAATACAATAAGACATGAGAAAGTCAAGAATGGCCTATATCCTATAAAATTTAATAAAACTGTCTATCACCTTTTAAGTCAAAAGGTTTACTGTGGCTAGATTTCCCCTCTATCTCTCCTTACATGCTTGTTTTGATGATTAAAAGGTGGTGGGATTGTTAGATATTTTTATTTGAGGTTTATTGATTTGAATAATTCCAATGAAGTTGTATAAAATAATTTCTTAATCAGAGAATAAAATCCCCTCTAGTGAAATAGCCCCTGAATGTCTAAAAGTTGTTGAAGTAACAGCCCCTCCTTTACCTTGAATAGGAATATATATCAATTAGAATTAGACAGGCAAAGAAATAAGAAAAGCTGGTTAGCTATTACAAACCAAACA
>PVIA01005844.1:0-102093 GCA_004024845.1 Tonatia bakeri
GGGAGGGAGGGAGGGGGGACGCGTGTGGCCTGGGGGTTTGGTGGGGCTCATCCCGGGCCTGGGCAGTGCCTGGGAGCAGGGGTACTCCCTGTGGGAATCACCACATGGCCCTGGCTGAGCAGGGCGCCGCCCTCTGACCCCCACAGCACTGTGATGGGGAAGGGGCGCCTGACTCCCGTGGTGGAGCCTGCAGGCCTGCAGACACGACGTCCAGAGCCCCTTCCCCATGGGGGTCTTCTGGACAGAAGGGAGGGGACGTGATTGCCCTCGGGTCAGAAAGAATCCAAAGGCTACTGCTTCCCCACGGTCATCCTCCAACCCTGCCACATCTGACGGAGCTCCCCACTGGGCCAGGAGGAAACCGCTGCACAGAGGGGCAGCACCATTCTCGAGGGAACACCTGGCGGCCTCGGCTCCCGGATGACCTTCCCCCATCCTGTGGGCCCTCAGGACCTGCCAGTCTGGGCCTCCCCAGCCTCTTAGAGCCCCGAACCCCTACAGCCTCTCCAAGGAGCGGTCCACGAACCCCCTGCATCAGCAGCTCACTCAGGGATGCTGGCTAGAAATGCAGATCCCCGGGCTCAGTGTATGCCCTCGGCAGGCCCTGGGGTCTGTATCGTTCTTTTCAAGGCTTCCCTGGGATTCCGAGAGGCAGTTAAGGTTTGAGAGCCACTGCCTTAGAAAGCTGGGTGCAGGCGCCCAGGACTGGGTATGCAGTGCTCGCAGGACCCCGTGAGCTGTGCGGGAAGCACCGCTGGAGTGTGGTCGCCGAGAGCGCAGATGTTGGAGCCGGAAAAAGCCTGGCTTCCCATGCTGCCTCCAACCACTCCCTAGCTGAGTCACCCTGGGCAGGTGCTTTCACCTCTAGGGCCTCAGTGTTAGCATCTGTGAATCAGGGACACTGGCAGTGCCAGCCCCACAGAACTGCCGTGGGAATGCCAAACCCTGGGGCACTCAGCACGTGGCCCCTGGCCCGGGAAAGCTCTCACCGGGCCCTTGAGCTGTGGGGTCCCGAGTTAAGCACTTTATCCATTACACGTCCTTGAAACCTCAGGAAGCAGATATCAGAAATGGCATTTTACAGCAAAGGAAGCTGAGCTGCGCAAAGGAGAAGTCACGTGCCTAAGGAAGACAATGGGACGTGAACACGCAGGGTCTGAGCGCAGCCCCCGCCCGGGCCTGCCACTGTCCTTTAAGCCCTCTGGTTTCACACAACTGAGGTTCCTCAGTGCCCTTGGGTTGTCCTGGCCCCAGTCCAGTGCCCCCATTTTAAAAGGGGGAGTGAAGTTTCCGAGATCCAGGCTTAACCAGGCACCCCCAGGCAGCCTCTTTGACACTGTGCCCGCAGTCTGCTTCTGAGGAAAGTGGGGGACAAGCTGGGGCCGGGACACGGGGGAGCCTGGGTCTGACGGGCCCCGCCTTGCCCCCAGCCTGTTCCTGCAACCAGCACGCCCGCCGCTGCAGGTTCAACTCAGAGCTGTTCAGGCTGTCGGGAGGCCGGAGTGGGGGCATCTGTGAGCACTGCCGCCACCACACAGCCGGGCGGCACTGCCACTACTGCCAGCCAGGGTTCTGGAGGGACCCCAGCCAGCCCATCACCAGCCGAAAGGCCTGCAGGGGTGAGCAGGGTCTGAGGCCCAGCCCAGGTGGAAGGGAGGCAGGACCGGACACCTGGGTCTGAGGGAGGAGGGGCCGAGGAATTGAGCAGGAGCGTCTAAGGCCCAGACGCCCCCCATCCCAGATCATCTCTTCACCTAGCCTGCCAGTGCCACCCTATCGGGGCAACAGGTGGCACCTGCAACCAGACCAGTGGGCAATGCTCCTGCAAGGTAGGGGTCGCCGGCCTGACGTGCAATCGCTGCAGTCCTGGCTACCAGCAGAGCCGCTCCCCCAGGATGCCCTGCCAGCGTGAGTCCTGAGGGGCCCCGAGTCCTGGGTGGGGTTGGAGGGAGACATCCCAGGTCCCTTATGGGCAGGTGTGACGACAGCTGGGTCTCTGGGAAGGGAGCTAGAGGCTGGGGGCTGAACTCCAGGTTCCCCAGGAAGTGGGGACAGTGACCCCAGTCTCCACAGACTCAGGGTCAGGGAAAAGGCTGGGGGCCTACTGGACAGCTTGATCTGAGGAAGGAGGGGCTGAGGGTACAGACTCCTCAGTCTGCAGGAAGAAAGGACTGGGGATCAGGACTCAGGTCCTGAGGGAGAAGGGCAAAGAGTACTTGCCCTCTTGGACCATAAAGAAGTATCTGGCTGTCTGGATTCCTTGGGGGATGTGGGGGGGACAGGAACTCGGGTTCAATTTCTCCTTTGATCTCTCAGGAATCCCAGAGGCAACCACCGCTCTTGTTACGACCTCCAGCGTTTACAGCTCAGGTAAGACAAGCCAGCCTGGAGATCCCTGGCAGCAAGAGGGGTTGTGGATGGGCTGGTGGGGATCCCCAGGGGGGATACAGGGGTGGCCCATTGAGCCCAGTCTCAGGGTTCCGGCAATTCAGCTGTCCATCAGGATGGAATGCGGGGGTGGGCAGGGGCAGCAGCGCTGTGGCCTAGGCCCAGGAGCCCCCTGCAGACAGCCCGACCCTCCCCAGACCCTCAGTGTCACAACTACTGCAATATCTCGGACACCAGGGTACACATGAGCCTTCGGAGGTACTGTCAACAGGACTACGGTGAGTGGTGGGGAGAAATGGCGCCAGCCCGGATGACTGCCTCCTCGCCGCCCGCTTCTCTGGCCTTCATTTGCTCCTCTGACGTGGGGAGGGGTGTTAGGCTCTAAAGGGCCCTTTCTGACATAGGACCTGATGCGCCAGAAGACACATGGGGGGCAGGGGCAGTGGAAAGGGGGTGTTCCCTACCCTCCTATGTCTCCTCTTTCTCTGTGTTCTTGGCCTTGCTGAGTTTCGCTCTCTCCTTCAGCCTGCCCTGTCTGAGGGAGGTGGCCTCCTGGGGGTGGAAGGAGAAAGGGGAACTGGTTGAATGGAACGGGCCCTTGCCTGGTCTTGCCTACCACACGCACGCGGTCTCTGCCTCCCTTCAAGCCCCATGCCCACGGAGGCTTACCCTTCCCAATGTGATCCCGTAAGCCCCGCCTCGGGTCCTGGGCCCCGCCCCATCAGGACTGACCCACGGGACCCCGGAGGCTCCCCACCACCCAGGCCTGACATCCTTCCTCCCCTCAGTTCTCCATGCGCTGGTGCTGGCGTCTGAGGGGGTAGACCCGGCGTGGCAGCGGCTGGCCTTGCGCGTGCTGGCCGTGTACAAGCAGCCAGCGCAGCCGCTGCGCCGCGGCGGCCAGGAAGCCTGGGTGCCCAGCGCCGACCTGACCTGCGGCTGCCTACGCCTGCAGCCCGGCACCGAATACCTGTTGCTGGGCAGTGCGGTGGGCGGCCCCGACGCCACACGCCTGGTCCTCGACCACCACGTCCTCGCACTTCCCTGGAGGCCGCGCTGGGCCAGGCCCCTGCGACGGCTGCAGCAGGAGGAGCGGGCTGGGGGCTGCCGTGGCCTGCAGCCTGCAACCGTGAGCCCCGGGACTAGCACCGGAGCCCCGGCGGAACGGCCTCGAGAGACAACGAACGCCCTTGGGAGAGACCACGAGAAGAGCCTTTTACCTTGATGGCACTGCCCTGAGTGAGCCAATCAGACGTCGAGGAGGCCCTGACGTCACTAGCTGGCAGCAGCACCATGCAGGCAGGAAGGCCTGTTAAACAAAGGCGGCAAACTGCACGCAGGATATTTGGTTTCTGCCTAGGACATTGGGCCTGAGTCCAGTGCAGCTAGTCCCCTCAATAAAGTCTTAAGTCTTGAGGAACTTTGGCCACAGACCCCTGATCTGTGCTGAAAGTGCTTTTGAGGGGCAAATGAAGAAGGCCTTGAGAGAGTCAGTGGAGCCAAGGTATGGCTACCGCTGCCTGACAAAATGACCAATCCAAGGAAAGAACTGATGTGACGTCACTAGGTGCCGGTCACATTGTGTTGCCCAATGATTGGGTAAAAGCCAATGGGTGGGGACAGCAGCTGGGAAAGGGAGGAATACGCATTTTCAGGATACCAGGGCCAGATTTCCAGAAAGTTCCAGATTTAGGAATTTTCAGTTCCAGAAGGGCCTCAGGATGCTTTCTGAGAAGGAAATAAAGGGATTTTGAATAAACATCGGACAAAGGTTCTGAGTGGGGTTTACCTAATCTTGAAGCACAGCCTAAACCCTTTTCTGAGAGAATAGCCAATTGAGAGCCACAGAGTAGTATGACATCACTTGCTGCTAAGCAGAATACTGTCCTACCCAAGGGCTGGGTACCTATTGCCCAGGGATGGGGCTTTACGGCTGGAAGCAGTAAGTACTATGGAATAGAAAGTGGTCAAGGCCCAGGACCTTTTTTGCCACTCGAACCTCTCTGTCCCCTAACTTACAATCAACAACACGATTTCAGTTTGGGGGACCTTTGCAGGAGAGTCACTAAGAGAATACTTTGAGGAAGACTCAGACGAAGGGATAGTCCTTGAGGTTCGTTTGGGCTTAGGGAACAACCCCGTTCCTTCCTTGAGAGAAAAGTGGCCTCTCAGCGGATGGGGAGTCAGGGCGGGCCATAGCGTTATAGAGAAAGGGCCCTCCAGCCAATAAATGTTCAGGCTATGCTCTTGAAAGATGACTGAAAGGGGCAGGAAATATCCTCCGGGGTGACTGTTTAACCCCTAAGCTCCCCATATTAATATCCTATATCTGGGGAAGCTGCCCCTGGCCTCCAGCTGGATCCAGGGTCAGGGCAT
This sequence comes from Tonatia bakeri, assembly GCA_004024845.1. NCBI lineage: Eukaryota > Metazoa > Chordata > Mammalia > Chiroptera > Phyllostomidae > Tonatia > Tonatia bakeri. The sequence continues at coordinate 4,765 of PVIA01005844.1, forward strand.
CTCTGAAGCAGGAGTTAGGAGTTTTGGGGAATTTCTAAGAACAGTTCTCAGTTCCAGAAAAACTCTATATTTACCCTTGTTCTTTTTGTGTTCTGTTGAAGCAAACTCACTTGGGCATTCACCCCACCACTCTATCCTCGTGTCCGGTCCATGAGCAAATCTTGTAATACTACCCACTAAATATATTCATAATGCAAAAAATTTTTACCACTTTCACCGCTAACACCTTGGTCCAAGCTACCACCGCAGGTCGCCTGGGCTATTACAGTGGCTTCCACACCGGTCTCCTCTCTACCCCCTTAGAGTCTTCTTCACACAGAAGCCAGGATGATGGCCTCAAGGCCTAAGTCAGATCATGCCACATTATGCTCTAAATTCTTGAATGGCGTCCTATCTCTTTCAGAATAAACTCCAAAATCCATGCCCCGCCCTATAAAGTCTTACATGCTGTACTGCCACGGCATAGCCAACTTCACTTCCTACACTCCCCCTCACCCACACTTCTGAAGCCACACGGGCCTCCTTCCGGTGCATTTAAAAAGCCCCACACACTCTGCCCCAGGGCCTTTGCATTGCTGTTCTCTCTTCTTGAGACACATTTCCTCATATAATAAGCTGGTTCCCATTCTTCACTGAAGCCCTCCATGCATGAGTTGGGTAAGGCTGGCTCTGTTGGCTTGAGCCGATAAAAGTTGATTGCTTGCTCGTGTACCTGTGTCATGCGAATCAGCACGGGGCAATGTTCCACAGCCACTCAGGGATCCAGACTGAGAGGCATCTCCCATCTTGTCACTGCAACCTATGGCATCCTCGATTACTGTGATGGGCAGAGAGAGACGAGAGAGAGCACTGAGTGGCCCCTCACAAGAGACAAAGGCTTTGGCTCAGGACTGACTGTGGTTCTTCTGCTCACAGCTCATTGGTCACGATGGTTCTATGCAGTTTTATGAATGTGAGGAAGTAGAATTCTCTTACGTGTGACCTTTGCTCTGTGAGACAATGCACAACCAACCAAGCCTCACCGGTCGGGGCAGAAAGTTCTGTTGATGGTGCTTCTGCAGAGACCGTTTGCATGCAGATCACGGACTGTGGAGCCAGACTGCCTGGATTCAAACCCCTCCCTGTCCCTCGGTTTTCTCATCTATGAAATGGGTGTGATGATACTAATAATAGGCAATAACCCACAGAGCATATTATGAGGGCTAAAAGAGTTAAATGTGTATGTCATGGGCTTAGAAAAGTGCCTGGCAGAGAGTAAGATGCATGTGAGTTTTTAAAAAATAATTGTTAACAAAGAAAAAAACATCATTGTTGTTATTTAAACACATAGTGGCCATACCTCCTCCAGAGAAGGAGAGCCCAGAAGGCTAGAACATAAATCGAGAGTTTGCTGGACTTTTCCAAGGAGGTAGGAGCTGAGAGCAGGGAAAGAGGCTAAGAGGCCAAGAGGGGCTGTGGGAACCACCCAGGCCTGGATGGCCCTGGCCCTCCTGCCTCCCCCAGGGGCTGGGGAAGTAGGGGATAAAAGTTAGGAGCGGGCAAGCCCCATATGTTCCTTATGACCCAGACTTTGTTCCCAGCGCCCAAGACTAATAGGCGTGAAATCCACATCTGGGACCCACTTCCGGCCTGGCCATTCCCTCTGCCTCGGGCGCTGAGCCCAGTCTGTCTATGCGCTAGAACAGAGGCGGCACAGGTGGCTTCCAGAGCTCAGAGGAGGCCCCTGCCCACCTCGGCATCGCTGATGGCTTCCCGTGAGAACAGACTCCAGAAGCGCATAATAGTCTGAGTAGTAACCTGCCGAGCAGAGAAATGCAAAAGAGCACTGGCTGGTGTGGCTCAGTGGATTTAGTGCTGGCCTGCCAAGCAAAGGGTCACTGGTTTGATTCCCAGTCAGGGCACATGCCTGGGGTGTGGGCCAGGTCCCCAGCAGGGGTTGCATGAGAGGTATTTATCTCCCTTTCTTTCTCCTTCCCTTCCCCTCTTAAAAAAATAAATTAATACAATCTTTGAAAAAAAAAAGTATTTTCAAAAACTGTGAAATAGCCCCCATTAGAGGCAACCATTTTTTGCAAAGGGCCTGGTGTGGTCAAAGAAGAGAGAAGAAGCTGAGGACTGGGGGTGTCCAGATCACAGGGAGCCTCCAGGGCCAGGCTGGGGCCCTGAGTTTTCTCCCAGGGCACTGGAGAGCCATGGGAGGTCTACGAGCAGGGGAGGGGCAGAGTCAGCCCTGTGTGAGAAACAGTTATACGGACAACCACTGAGGTGGATCAGTTCACGGGAGAAGCCCAGAGAAGGCTTTGAACCCACCTGGGAGGTCAGATAACTTTCCTCAGAGAAAATGATATCTAAGGGAGGTCGTCTTGAAGGACAGAAGAATTTGGTCACGACAAGAAAGGCTTAGGGGTGGAAACTTTGTCCAAGGTTGTTGGGAGCTACGGGGTAGCTGTGGCCAGGGTGAGGCAGGCTCAACTGTAGATGTAGAAAGACCCCTCTGGGGTCTGTGGAGGGTAGACTGGAGGGGGAGGGAGACTGAAGGGAGAGTGAGGGCCTCACCTCCTCCAGGAAGTCTCCCCTGATCTCCGAGGCTGGGCCCTGTGCCACCCCCTGCCCTGCCACTTCTTCACTATCACTCTGTGGGGAGGCCACTGGTGAGAGGACATGAGGTCTGAGCCTGGGCCAGGTGGGTGGAGCCAGAAGAAGAGGAAAATAGCACCTACGCCAGGAAGCCTTCCTCTTAACCCCTATGCAAAAATCATTTTTTGAAACCCATTTGTAAATGCCACAGTCACTAGATTTTACTTCATTTCCTCACTTATTTATTTGGTCAACATATTGTCCTGAAGTCTCCCTGGGAAATGCCGGGACCGAGACCAAGTCTGAGCTGGGATTCACCCTGGTGGCACGTCAGGGGGGCAGTGGGGCGGGGTAGGAGAGAGACCTGGGCACTGTCTCGTGTGGTGTAATGTGTGATAATGCAGGCAGCACGGGGCCCAGCCTGGGACGTCCAGGAAGAGACATGCTGGAGGAGGTAGGGCCCTCGCTGGGCCTTGCAGAAACTTCTAGTGTCTCCCAGGCAGATGGGAGGCGGCCAGGGTCTCTAGGGAGAGAGAGCAGGAGCATCCCCCTCATTTAATCATGCCCAGAGTCTCTTCTGAGGACTGCCACGTGCCCTATGTGAAGCGATGCTGGGGACATACAGGTGGCTTGAGCCCGGGCCCTCCAGGGCAGACACATGGGGACATAGTCCCCATCTAATATCTGTGCTCTGATGGAGGTAGCCGAGGGCATTGGAAATGTCCACAGCGGGCACTGGGAAGTCAGGGAGGGCTTCCTGGAGGAAGAGAGCTTAACTTGAGGTAGGTCCTGCTTTTTCTGCAGTGTCAGTCCATCAGTCTCTCCCTCCCCATGTATCTCTGGTTCCTTAATTGTCTCTGCCACTGAAGAATTCCATGCTTTAATTTTTTTTCTTTCATCCTCGGGGTTGGCTGCTGTGAAAAATTGCCACAGACTGTGTGGCTTAAAATAACAGAAATTTATTCTTTCACAGTTCGAAAGGCCAGGAGTCAGAAATCAAGGTGCCGGCAGAGCCACAGTCCCTCTGAAGGCCCCACGGGTCCTTGCCTCCTCCAGCTGCCAGCGACTCCTGGCGCGCCTTGGCTCCTGGCCGAATCGCCCACATCGAGTCTTCACATCGCTGTCTCCCCTGCCTCAAGTCTCCTTTTGCCTTTCTCTTACAAGGACCCTCGTCACTGGATTTAGGGTCTATCTGGACAATGGAGGATGACCTCACTCAAGATTATGAACTTAATTACATCTGCAAAGACTGTTTGCCAAATAAGGCCCATTCGTAGGTTATAGGTGAACGTATCTTTTTGTGGGGAGAGGGGCGCCCATTAAACCCACTGCATCCTGCAGGAGTCACTTCCCTCTCTGAGCCTTGGCGTTCTATTTGTATGACGGGGCTGAAGCTACCTCGTGGGGCAGCTTTAAGGTTCGAATGAGGCCTCCAAGCCTGTAGCACAGCCCCCAGATCCAGGGAACTCTCGGAGTGCCTGCCGTTTCTTCTGTTGGAGAAACATCTCTGTCAGGGCTGGGTGCTTCAGCGGGCCTTTTTCTGCCACTTCCCTCATTTTTCTGCATGTATGTCTCCATCGTGCGTTCTCCACCCCTCTCTGCTTTGCCTGTGTTCCCTCCTCCGCCACTTCCTAAGTGTAACTGTGCAAATCGCCTGTGCCCTCTGACTCGGTTTCCTTGTCTGTAGAACGAGATAATAGCCAATACTCCACAGGGCAGCTGTGAGGATCACGCAAGTGGTTCACAGAAATGCTCACAATTTTGCCTCAAGCAGTGTGGCTCAGTAGGTCAAGCAAAGGGTTGCCAGTTCGATTCCCAGTCAGGGAACATGCCTGGGTTGTGGTTCAGTCCCCGGTCGGGCACATACGAGAGGCAATGGATTGAAGTTTCTCTCCCTCTCTTTCTTTTTCCTTTCTCCTCTCTCTAAAAATAAATAACTAAAATCTTTTTTAAAAAACAAGAAATGCTCATAATTTTGCATGGTATGCAGTAGGTGCTAACTATTATTACTGTCACTATTACGAGGATGATGATGTCTTGCCTCTTTTTCCTGTCTCCATAGCGCCCTCTGCCTCTTTGAGACATTCCTACATTTCTTTTCTTTTTTAAATGTATTTATTTTTAGAGAGGGGAAGGGAGAGAGAAGGAGAGGAAGAAGCATCAACGTGTGCTTGCTTCTTGCACGCCCCCTACTGGGGACTTGGCTCTTAACCCAGGCATGTGCCCTGACTGGGAATCAAACCAGCGACCCTTTGGTTCGCAGGTTGGCACTCAATCCATTGAGCCACACCAGCCAGGGCCATTCCTGCATTTCTGATCAGTGCGTCACCAACCTCTAAGCCTCACTGCAAACCTCTGTCTCTCTCTTCCTCTCCCCGCCTGTGATGTCTTGAGAACAAGCCCACAGACGATACCCCTTCCTTCCCTCCAAGAGGAGGATCCTGAGCTCTTTCCCTCTCCCTCCCTTCATCTCTTCACATCCCTAGGCCCTTTAAACATCCCTTTCCAATTCTCTCTCTCTGAATGCCTGTCTTTCTTTCTTTTTAAAGATTTTATTTATTTATTTTTAGAGAGAGGAGAAGGGAAGGAGAGTTAGAGAAACATCAGTGTGAGAGAGGAACACTGATGGGGTGGCCTGCCCGCAACCCAGGCATGTGCCCTGACCAGGAATCAAACCTGCAACCTTTCGCTTTGCGCGACGATGCACCCATCCCCCTGAGCCACACCGGTCAGGGCTGAATGCCTGGCTTTCTGACTCCCTTTAGGTTGGTTTGTCTGCTTCTGGGTCTCTCTCTCTACCTGGGTCTCTGCCATCCGTTCCTTCCTGTCATTTGTATTTACAGACGTGCAGGTGTGTGTCCGCCTCTTTCTCCTCCCCGGCCCCTCTGGCCCTGGCCCTAAGTGTGTTTCTACGCCTCTGTCTCTCTTTAGCGTTTGCTGTGCCCTTCTGTCTACTGATCTCCTTTCCGTTTCTGCCTCCCTCCAGGCCCTCCCGCCTGGCGTCTTGCCTTTCCGTCTCTGACCTGCTGGCGGACCTGTCTCTGCGTCTCTCTGCTTCCATCTCTGGGTGTCTCTGTGCCTGTCTCTTTTCTCCACCTCCGCCTGTATCTCTCCTTCTGCTTATCCGTTCCCCTCTCATCCTGGGTCTCTCTCAGCCCCTATCTCTATCTTTGCATTTCTCACTCAGTGCGTGTGTCTGTGTCTCTCGCCCTCCCACCTACCGCCTGTCATCTCCCTTCGCCCTGCCTCTCTGCATCTACCTCGGGCTCCCCGTCCCTTCCAGGGCCTCCGCATTCTCCCATCTCACCTCGGGTTCGCTCGCCGGGGCCTTCCCCGCTCCTCCTCCCCACCTCTCTCTTCCTCTCCAGGTCTCTGCCTCCCCCTCCTGGTCAGCAGCCCTCACTGCACCTCAGTCTCCCAGGGGATCCCCGAGCCTGGTTAAGGCAGCCCCTGGCGGAGGCCCGAGGGGAGCTCTGGGCGGGGGCTACAGGCGCTGGTGCAGGCTCCAGCCCGGGTCTCCGACAGCTGGGGGACCTCGGATCCCCCGGGGCCAGGGTCCTGAGCGCGCAGACTTGGGAGGTCTCTCCCAGCTCCACCTTAAGCGCCCCCCCTTCCCCCTTCTGAGGAGGATGGGAACCGCCAGCTCCAGCCCCAGGTGTCCGGCCACCCGCCCCCATGGCCCCAGCGACCCCTCCATCCTGCCCCTTGGGCATCACACACACACCCCCCCCAGCCTGAGGAGCGTTCGCTGCTGTGAGAGCACACGCCCGCCCCCAACAACCACAAAAAAATTAAATAACACCAAGATAGGGAGGGGGAAGAGGGAGGAAGGGACAAGAGAGAAGAGAGAGAGAGAAACAGAAGAGGCAGGAGAGGAGGAGGTGGAGAGATAGAGAGAGACACGGAGAAGCTTGGAGGGGGAGAGAGGAGGTGAAGAGGGAGAGACCAGAAGGAAGAGGCAGGAGCAGAGAAGGGAGAGGGGGAGGAGGAGGAGGAGGTGAGGGAAGCAGGATGGGGACATGGAGTTAGGTGGCTTGGGAGAGCTTACTGAAAAGAGCCAAGAGGGGGTGTGGAGCAGAGACCAAGCAGTAGCCCCAGGGAGAAGCAGAAAGCAGAGACGGCAGTAGGGAGACCGGGAGGCAGGGGGAGACTGGAGAGTTGAGGGGAAGGAAGAGAGACTCGGAGGGGAGGGCGGAGAGGAGTGGGTTGAGGGGATCTCAGTCCCCCGTTGGCTTGGGATTTGGGGAACCGGGACTCCCCGTGGGGAGAGGAGGAAGGCTGGAAGTCCTGGAGGGACAGAATCCCACGGAAAAGAGAGGGAAGAGCTGAGAGGGGCCGGGGTGCTGGGAAGGGGTCGCCCGGAGGCTTCCCGGGGATGGGCGGTGCGGCTAGTCTGAGCGCCTCGCGAACGCTGGTACTCTGGGCTGCACTGGGGGCGGCAGGTAAGGCCTGGGGTCGGGGCACGAGCCGCTGAGGGGGGGCCGGGGTGGGGGTGCCGAGGAGAGAGGTTCAGGCTGCTCTCTCCCCAGCTCACATCGGACCCGCACCTGACCCCGAGGACTGGTGGAGCTACAAGGATAATCTCCAGGGAAACTTCGTGCCAGGTGCAGCCGGGGAGGGGCCCAGCAGTCCAGGCCTGGGGCACCTCCTTCTTCAGACCCAGGAACCCTCTCCTCCCGGGAGTCCCAGCCCCTCCCTTCCTCCCTCCTGAGCCCCGCCCAGCCTCTGAACCCCAGGGGCTCACCGTGGGGCATTATACTTGCGCATTTCAAGTGGCGAGTGGGAGTGAGTGAAAGAAGAGTGTGGGGGTGGAAGAGTGTGTGTGTGTGTTTGTGTGTGTGTGTGTGTGTGCGTGCGCGCGCTTTCAGGGGAAGAGGCAGGCAGGTCCTAGCTCCCTCTGGGAACCAAAGGTTCAGTGGCCCCCTCCCTTGCCTTGTCCAGCCCTCTCTTGCAAGTCCTCTCCCCACTACATTCATTATCCAGCTGTGCTGCAGGGGAGACTGAAAGAACTACAACTCCCATGGGCTCTGGGGCACGGCGGCAGTGGGTGAGTAGGCTGGCAGCCCTAGGGCCTGCTGGGAGTTGTAGTTCCTCCCCCAATGACTTCATTTAAGATAGGTTTCATCATGGAGAGGCTTGGAGGTGTTGGGGGGTCTTAAGAAACTCCTCCAAGATTCTTCTAGGGTCCAGGATTCTGGATCCCAGCTCCCTTCTCCCTCAGATCCAGGAGTCTAGGTACCCAGCCATTCTTCTCCTGGGATCCAGGGGTCCAGACCACTGCCTTCTCAGCAGATGTCAGCATTGGGATCCAGCCCCTATTTCTGACTCCCTTTCCTCCCTGCCCTGCCCCTGCCCCCAGGGCCTCCCTTCTGGGGCCTGGTGAACGCAGCCTGGAGTCTGTGTGCCGTGGGGAAGCGGCAGAGCCCCGTGGATGTGGAGCTGAAGAGGGTTCTTTATGACCCCTTCCTGCCTCCACTGAGGCTCAGCACTGGGGGAGAGAAGGTAAGGGGCCCGGAGGGAGGCGTTCCCAATCCAGGGAACCAATCCCGGGGTGGGCACGAGGGAAGCCTGGGGTGGGGCACTGAGGTGGGTGGCAACCACTGAGTTGGGGGAGAAGGGGTATGAGCTGGACGGAGAGCAGGCTCCGCTGTCAGCCCCACACAGGGCTCCCTAGTCTCCTCGTCTCTGGAGAGGCATGGTAAAATAGAATGTTTCCTGAGCCAGGCACTGTCTTAAAAGATCGTTAAACCCTCTAATCCTCACAGCAACCCCATGAAATAGGTGCTAACATTATTCTTATTTTATGAATGCAGAAACTGAGGCACAGAGAGGTTAAGTTATTTGCCTGAAGTTACACAGCTGGAGAGTGCCAGTGCTGGGATTCAAACCCAAGCAGCATTGTCCCAGCGTCCAAGCTCTTGCTCACTTTGCAATACCACTTAAAAAAAAAAAGATTTTATTTCCTTTTAGAGAGAGGGGAAGGGAAAAAGAGAGGGAGAGAAACATCAATGTGTGGTTGCCTCCCTACTGGGGACCTGGCTCACAACCCAGGCAGGTGCCCTAACTGGGAATTGAACTGGTGACGCTTTGCTTCACAATAGGAAGCTCAATCCACTGAGCCACACCAGTCAGGGCACAATACCATTTTTTCTATGAGCCAGCTCCATCCTTCACTCAGCTGCTCCAGCTAAAAGCCTCAGAGCCATTCCCCATTTTGTCCTCTCCCTCATTCCCACATCCAGTGTGTCCTTTCTAGCCTCCCTGCTAAATATCATTCAAATGCTTTTACTTCTTGACCCCACCGTCGTCTTGCACCTGGACTGGTGTCCCAGCTTCCCTGCTGGCCTGTCTCTCTGCCTCCTGCAATCCAGTCTCCACCCCGCAGCCAGGGAGATGTTGAAAAACACAAACCAGATCAGGCTTCTCCTGCTGAAAACCCTTCTATCAGAATAAATAATAGCAGCACTTGCCTGGCACTGGGCCAAGTGTGTTATATATATTCAATTTTTTAAATAAAAATATAAAATGCCCCATAATTGTCCATCTGGCTCCCATCACCATTCTCTCTTTTGCTCATGGCTCTGGTCCCGCTGGCCTCCTCGCTGTTGCTGAAATAGGCCACCTCAGGGCCTTTGCACTTGCTGTTCCCTCTTCCTGAAATGCCCTTCTCTCTGCTCTTCCAGGTCTGTATTCAAACACCACCTCCTCAGGGCAGCCCTTCCCTGACCTCCCCCTGCACTCTAGTCTAGGCCAGGTTTCTGATTACGCCTTCTCAGAGCCGCCAGTTCTTCCCAGCACGGGCACAGAATCTAATGGAGCCGTTACTCACACCAATCAGTATTTGTCATCTGTCTGTCCCCAATTCAAACATAAGCTCTGTGAGGCCCAGGATTTTTGTCTACTTGCTCATTGTTCTCTTCCTGGTATCCATGGCACATAGTTGCGAGTCAATAAATATATATTTTTAAATATTTTATTTATTTCCTTTTAGAGAGGGGAAGGGAGGAAGAAAGAGAGGGAGAGAAACATTAGTGTGTGGCTGCCTCTTGTGCACTCCCTACGGGGGACCTGGCCCGCAAATCAGGTGCCCTGACCAGGAATCGAACTGGCAACCCTGTGGTTCGCTGGCTGGCGCTCAATTCACTGAGCCACACCAGCCGGGGCTAAATAAATAATTATTAAGTATAATATATTCACCACCATTGACCACCTACCATGGACCAGCACAGAGCCTGGAAAGTCGGTGGTGCTCAAACTACGCTGAATGATGAAGTTCTGGTTGGAAGCAGGAAATGCAGGAGTGGACACGGGAAGAAAGAGACCTTCTCTCTGTGTCCCCATGTGGTCTTCCACCTTTCCCACAGCTCCGGGGAACTCTGTACAACACTGGTCGCCACGTGTCTTTCCTGCCTGCACCCCGGCCCGTGGTCAATGTGTCTGGGGGTCCCCTCCTCTATAGCCACCGACTCAGTGAATTGCGGCTGCTATTTGGAGCACGTGATGGAGCCGGATCTGAACACCAGATCAACCACCAGGGCTTCTCTGCTGAGGTGCTGGCCACTGACCTCTGACCCTTGCCCTGAGTCAATCCAATTCCTCCCCTCACCCTCCTCTTAATGCCTCACCACGTCCTCCCCACAGAACTGCTTTCCCCCAGCACTTACCTTTAACCTGACTTGGGAACCCCCAAAAGCTCAGAACTGTATCCATCCCTCCCCTTTTGCTGGGGAACCCCACTCTCTGTTCCCCTCTCAGGTGCAGCTCATCCACTTCAACCAAGAACTCTACGGGAACCTCAGCGCAGCCTCCAGGGGCCCCAATGGCCTGGCCATTCTCAGCCTCTTTGTCAATGTGAGCGCAGTCAAGATTCAGAGGGAGGGAGGGAGGGACTGGGCACCTGGGATCTCTGGTCTGAGGAAGAGGGAGGCTGGGAGGTTGAGACTCCTGTGTATTGGGGGCGGGGAGGGATGGAGGGCTTGAACTTCGGTGTTCCTACCTTCTCACCTCACCTCCCGCCACACACACACAGGTGGCTGGCAGCTCAAACCCATTCCTCAGCCGTCTCCTGAACCGGGACACCATCACCCGCATCTCCTACAAGAGTAAGTCCCGGTGCGCTGGTGGACAAGGTGCGTGCAAAGAGCGGAGCTCAGGTGCGGCACTCCTCTTCACTCTGGCGAAATATGTCTGCAGATGACGCCTACTTTCTCCAAGACCTGAGCTTGGAGCTCCTATTCCCTGACTCCTTCGGCTTCATCACCTATCAGGGCTCTCTCAGCACCCCACCCTGCTCTGAGACTGTCACCTGGATCCTCATTGACCGGGCCCTCAATATCACCTCCCTCCAGGTGACCCTCTGTCTACACCCCCCACCCCTTGCCTCACCTACCCTCCTTCCCCACATTGACTGGAAACTGGAGGGGGTCACGGGGTGCAGCTGAGCAAGGCACCTCTGATCCGCTCCCAGGGGCGGGACTTCGTGTATGACGTCATCAGAACTTCCATTATTCACTCCCAGTTTCCCACTCCACTCCCCCTTCCTGTGGCAGATGCATTCCCTGAGACTCCTGAGCCAGAATCCTCCATCCCAGATCTTCCAGAGCCTCAGCGGTAACGGCCGGCCCCTGCAGCCCTTGGCCCATAGGGCCTTGAGGGGCAACAGGGACCCCCGGCACCCTGAGAGGCGCTGCAGAGGCCCCAACTACCGCCTGCATGGTATGGTCCAGTTCGTGCCCCCCTCCCACGTCTTGGTCTAACCCGCCTATGTGTCCCCCCCATGGCGTATCAATATGATACAGTCCTGCTACCCTCCTTTGCTGCTTCTGCATGATCCAACCTCCCGAGCTCTCACTCGCGCTCTCTCCCTCCTCCCTGTGTGTCCGCGAGCTGCAGTCCACCTCCCCGCCACAGACCATTGCTGGTCCGTGATTTGTCTTTCCACTTCACTGCTTGCTACCTGCAACTTGGTCTATAGCCCGAGACTTCTTGCTTCTTTGTGATACGATTAACTTTTGGTCCGTGGTTCCCAGCAGTATGGCTTTCCGAATCCAGATCCATTTCCTGTTTCCATAGGTTTAACTCTGTGCTGTTCCATAATCTGGTAGCCCCCCTTTACTGAGAATTAACATGGTTCAATCCCCTTCCCTTCCTACTCCCTCCCCCCCCCCGGTTCAGCCCTGTGATCTAAAGGGCCACCTCTCTGACATCTCAACATGGTACGGGCCAGAGCCCCCCCTCCCTGCAAGAATACCTTCACATAGTTCAGCCTGATGCTGAAACGGAACGCCCCTGTTCCACCCTCCTACTGCCTGTCTACGGCTCAACCCACTGCCGGACCATTTCTCCCAGCTTCCCAGCCTGGTATATTCCGCTTCCCCCTTCTCAGCTTCCCAGGGGTACAGTCCTACGCGGCCCAGCCCCCGCCCCCTGCACAGTCCATCCTACCGTGCCCTAAACTAACGTCCCCGAACGGTGTCGTCTGTTTTACAGTGGATGGTGTCCCTCATGGTCGCTGAGATTCCCTATCAAGGATTGCACCTGTTCTTCCCAACCCTACCCAAGAGGGAAGGGGAGTCACCCCCAAAACAAAGCTATTAAAGGGACAGAATAATTCCTGTTTCTCAGTGGTCTGATTCCAGGCGCGGCGGGGTATTAGAGAATAGCATCCTTCTTCTAGAAACCAATCGCTGTTTTCCTAAACCCCACTATTCGGGTTTCGGCTTCCTGTTTTCCAAAAAAGTCGTTTGGATATGCGGCTCCTTTAAGCGGCGCCACTTCCCCACCCCCCTCCCTACCCCTTACCCACTCTCCGGGTCAGGCAGCACGCGCAGAGCCATGTGCTTCCTCCTACCGCTTGCCTCATTGGCTCGAACTGGGTCACGATCCCGCCCCCAGCGTCGTCATCCATTGGCCAAATGTAGGTCAGTGTCCCGCCTTCCATCAGAAGGCCAGACAACTTCACGTCCTGGGCCCCTCCTGCATCCCTGGCCTTGGCGGGTCCAGAGGTCCCATTGGTTGTGCGTCTCGAGGGGTAGGGACGCGATTGGTCCGCATTTTCAGCCCGAGGGAGGCACGCGGCTGGGGTGCATGGCCCAAGGGGAGGGCGGGGCAGGGTGGGTAGGGTCCGAGAGGAGGGGTGTTAGCTGTGGCGTCGGGTGTTTTGGTTTTTTTTTTTTTTTTTCCGCGAAAGAAGTTTGCTTTGACCACGCCTCAAAGCGGCCGCCTCCTCCTGTCCCCTCCCCCGCCCCTCCGCGCACACCTCTTGGTGCAGATTGCGAAGCGTCTTCCGTTGAGAGAGCTGCAGATTTTGCAAGAGCCAGGCTCGACCACCTTATAGAAGGAGCGCCTCGAGTCCCCTTAAACCCTCTGTTGCAAGGAGCTGGCCGCCTGATTTGATCAAACCCTCACCCAGACTGCATGGTCTCCTGGGACCCTCCAGAGTTGCACGTTTCTGCAGCGAGGACTGCAAATCCCCGTAACTCCTAGGATTTGCACTGTTCTGGATACTGGAATCTTGCAAGCTGCGCTCGCCTGACCCTGGGCAGACACTTGCCCGAACCACAGGAGTTTACCGTTGAGTGGCAGGTCAGCTCATCGTCTCTCCATGAGCCCGTGAGCCTGCGGGCAGGTGCCCGGCGATGGCGCGGCCCCAGAGCGACAGGACCCCGGCCCCCCTGCTGCTGGGCGGCCCGGCCGGGACCCCCCCTGGCGGGGGAGCGCTGCTTGGGCTACGGAGCCTTCTGCAGGGGACCAGCAAGCCCAAAGAACCGGCCAGCTGTGAGTTCTATACCCCACCTCGCCCAGCTCAGACACCCTACTCCCTTAGGGACTCAGGTGCTGGGGGTGGGGGTGGGGGGGTCCACAGCTATCCCCTGCGGTGCCGATAATCCATCCTCCCAACCTTTAACAATGTACTTTGGTGTTTAGACCCCCAGATCCCTCAGCATCCACGACCCCAGAGTACCGCCACTCACACCCCTCCACCCCGAGGACCCAGGAGTCCAGCCCCCCCCACCATGTCCTTCTCCCAGAGGACCCAACAGTCTAAGCCCCAACCCCCTCTTCCCTTTGGTTCTGAGAGTCTGGACCCCTGGGGTCCAGGGAGGAGGGAGGGGGTGTGTCGGATGCTCACACGGTAGTGACACGGGCTTGGGCGGGGCCTTCTGGGGTCACATGGAGTCTAGGGATGAGGAATGTGCCCCAGGAATAGAGCCCCTTCCTGTCCCTTACAGAGTGTGGGGACGGGGGAAAGGGGTACCTGCGCACGGGGGCGGGGGATAGGTTACAGAGGAATCACAAAGCTGTCATTTTTTTTTCTCTCACCTGCCCAACCCTCCACCTACCTCTGTCTGAACTTCCGTTCCCTTCCTATGTCTGTCCCTTACTGGGTCTCTGTCCCCATCTCTCTTCGCATCTCTGACCTCCCCTCTTAATGAGTTCTGTTCCTGTTGGTCTCTGTCCCTCTTGGTGTCTCTGCCGCCCCTGCCTTCGACCTTTCTCTATGGGTCTCTCTCCCTCTGAGTCTCCGTCCTCTCCTCTCACTGGGTCCTTGTCCTCCCTCTCCGGTCTCCCTCCACCCCCGTCTGTCCCCTCTTTCTCTGGATCTCCATCGTGTGGGTCTCTCTTCTCCCTCTCCTCGTGTCTCTCTGACTCGGGGGTCCCTTCCCCATCCCTGTCTTCCTCTCCCTGCCTACCCTGCCCGGTCTTCCTGGCCCCCAGGTCTCCTGAAGGAAAAGGAGCGCAGGGCGGCTCTGCCGGCAGCCACGGTTCCCGGGCCCAGCCTGGAGTCGGCAGGCCCGGCGGCGGGCCCGGCGGATGCCCCAGCTGGGGCGGTGGTGGGCGGCGGGTCCCCCCGAGGGCGCCCGGCAGCTGCGCCTGGCCCAAGTCTGTTGGCGCCGCTGCTCTGGGAACGGACGCTGCCATTCGGCGACGTGGAGTACGTGGACCTGGACGCCTTCCTGCTGGAGCACGGGCTCCCTCCCAGTCCACCGCCCCCCGGTGGCCCATCACCGGCACCTTCGCCCATGCGCACGCCCGCACCCTCCCCGGGGCCCGGTTCCTGCTGCTCGGCTTCCCCTCGCTCCTCGCCGGGGCACGCCCCAGCCCGGGCTGCCCTCGGGGTGACAGGCGGCCACCGCGCAGGTGCAGCGGCGGGGGTAGGGCCTTGGGTGGGCGGGCTTAGTCCAAAGCGGGCGGGGCGGTGAGACACTTGGGCCAGTTGGTGGGACTCAGGCTGTGCTTCTGGATTCTGGGCTTTGTAGTTGAGAACGGTCGGAAGAGACCTAAGACTGGGTCTCCAGGATCAATAGGAAAGGAGACACTTGGGACCTCAAATTCCAGGAAGTCTGCCTAGTGGGGCGGCAGTGTGGACTTTTCTGTGGGACGTGGGGACTCGTGGAGCCGGGACTGCGAGCCCAGAACACCGGAGTTTAGTGGAAAGTGGACTGTGCCCCCATGTTCTGGGCCCAGAATGGGTGGAACTGGGATAGTTCCAAACTCCTAGGCCCTCTATTGGGGAGAAGGCGAGGGCTGGGCACAGACATGTTTTCCAACACGTAAGGGACTGCCAGCTCTGGTTTCTAGGTCCCCCATAGAGACGGGCAAGGACCCTGGGTCCTGCAATCCAGCAGAGGGGAGAAGGCAGAGGATCTTCATTCTAGGTCTTATGTTGGGGCGAGGGCCAAGCTTCCTATGTTCCTGGGAGAGGAATGGCCTGGGATCCCAGAACCGTGTGTACCCCACTGGCGAAGGGATTTGAGTCCTGGGGAAAAGATCGTGGGCCGGTTCCCCTGTGTTCCTGAGAGTGCAGGGGGAACTGGATCCTGGAGGTTCAAAGGTTCGAGCTGAGAGACCCGAAGGAGCAGGAGGAAAGGTGTGCTCCCTGTGGCACCTTGGGGTGTTCAGGGTTGGGCTGCAGGCCCGGGATTGTTGGACACACCTGCCACGGGTCAGACCTCCAGGCAGACCCAGAGCCCTCCCCTTCCCAGCCGCATGCTCCGGCGACACGTGAGTCCTCTCTTAACCTCCTCAGAGTTTCGCGCACGCGCAGTCATGCGGGAGGGGGCGGAGCCTGGGGAACGTGAGGCAGCCCTAGGCGGCGGGGGTGGGGTGGGGGCGGGGAAAAAAAAAAAAAAAAGCAGGCGCCGGCACGTGACTCGGCCCTGAACCGGTATCCTCAGCTGACCCTTGCTTGCTTGCTCTTAAAGGCACAGGCCGCCAGATCCTTTCCGCTTCTGTTCCCTAACTCGTGAGAGCTAATAGTTCTTAAGAGGTTTTTGAGGTGTTTTCAGTGCATTGCAGTCAGTTTCCCTGAGCATCCTGGGGTCTAGACGTTAGCCAAGGACTCAGAAAGGATTCAGGCTAGTCTATGGGGAAGGAGCTAACACTGACCGAAGGCATGAGGATTTAGAAGCAATAGCCCAGACTCAAGGGTAATTTAGGGCAAATCGGGTAATGATTGGGCCGGAGTTTCCCTGTTTGTAGAAGTGGAGTTGGTGCCATGATTCCTAAGCATCTTCGTGTCTTAGGGAACCTCAGTATTTTATATTAGGGGGGATGAGCTCTGGCAAAGCTTTATGTTGGCCTTCATTATGGTGGATATGATACCTGAGTAGGGGGTGGCATCTGGGAACCGCCTCCGCAGAATAAATGAACACAATCAGGTGACACATTCTATTTCCTCCAAGGCCTGACCTCTCGGGACACACCCAGCCCTGTGGACCCAGATACCGTGGAGGTGCTGATGACCTTTGAACCCGATCCTGCTGATTTAGCCCTGTCAAGCATTCCGGGCCATGAGACCTTTGACCCTCGGAGACATCGCTTCTCAGAGGAAGAACTTAAGCCCCAACCCATTATGAAGAAGGCGAGGAAGATCCAGGTGCCAGAGGAGCAGAAGGTGAGCAGTGCCGGATGTAGGTCACAGGCTGGGTTAGCACGGTCCCCACAGTCAGGGTTCCTCACAGTCTGGCCTGGGCTCTTCCTAGGATTAGCTCTGTCTCACCTACAGGCAAGGATCAGCCCTCATTGGCCATGGGGTACAAGGGGGGCCAGTTTGGGGCTTGGGATTTATGAAGACGGTGTCACTGTGGGACACAGACTCAGCCAGCCCTGCCAGACCCAGCTGTACACACTTGGTGCCTTTCCCGTCAGCGGGACCCAAGCTGCTCAGTGGGGCAGGCTGTGGGCTCTGCCCCGCTCAGTTGCTAAGGACAACATCTCTTAGCAATGGGGTACCCATCTATCTCTTCTAAATGGCCAGCCAGGCTGGGGCTTGCCTGAGCCCAGGACACAGACTTTGCCAGCCCTCTAGGCCTTGTGTCCTGGATCTGGACCACCTCATTGGCAGGGGGCCTCAGGGTCCCATTGGCAGCCAGAGCCACATTCTGATGTGGGTTCTTTGGGCAGTGACTGCACCTTTCTAGCATTCTGACTTTTCCAGTTCTGGGTGTCTCCTAGTAAGAGATGCCTGGGCTTCTCTCATAAGACTTTGCCATGCCTCCATGGAAGACACAGCTACTCAGGGCAGCTCGGACCAGCTGCCAACAAATCTACGCAGGTGGTTTCTCCTAGCACAGGGCCCTGTTGCTAGGGACTGAATTTGCCCTAGCAAGCAGGAACTAGGCTTTAATTAAATGGGGTTCAGGAGGCGTCTTTCAGAGTTCTGTGTGCTCCTTGGGACTAAGGAGTGGTCCTCTTCTGCAGCCAGATGCCAGGACTAGGGAACCCTGGGCACAGCCATGTGGGGAGGTCTCCATATGGACCCTTTGCTAAAGGACAACACTTCTAGTCACCAGGACGTATTTGGCAGGGGGCAGCTCCCTGGTCTCTATTCAAGGCCAGCAGGTCACAGACCAGCTGCAGTCGTTGGGACTACTTAGACATTACTTTTCTTTTTTTATTTATTGATTTTAGAGATACAGAGGGCAAGAGGGAGAGTCATAAACATCAGTTTGTTCTCCCACTTATTGATGCATTCATCAGTTGATTCTTTTATGTGCCCTTACCAGGGATTGAACCCACAACCTCGGAGTATCAGGACAATGCTCTAACCACCTGATCTACTCTGCCAGGGCAGACCTTTTGTTTGCTAAGGAGGGATGAGGTTGCTTTGGCAACCAGGTCTGAAGGGAACAACTCTGGGAAGATTTTTATGGGACTCGAAATCCCATCACCAAGGAGGCTAGTCTTTCCCTAGCAACCAGGATCTGGAAAGGTAATGTATAAGGCAGTGCTTTTCACTGGGAGCTCTTATACCCTGAAGGCTTTGTTGCTAGGGAACAAGCATCCCTAGCATCCAGGAACTAACTGCAGGCCCTTTGTCAGGTGAGGAGCGTGGGGTCTGCTTTGTACACTGAAGGCTTGAAGCCCAGTTGTTTGCAGTAGGAGTTTCTCTCCTGCTTTAGCTGTTGCTAGGGGCCTGCTCTCCTTAACAACCAGGGCCCTAGAAGAGCAGACCCTTGGGTACCCATCCCAGCAGAGACCACTGAGGGGCAAGAAACAGCCCTAGAAGTCTTCTACATTCCTTCTGACCCTTGAAGGAACAGGCAAAGTTGTTCCTCCTTTCCCTCTGTGGCCAGGGCCACTCTGAACCTTATTGCTTTCCCACCTCCGTACCCCCAGGATGAAAAGTATTGGAGTCGGCGGTACAAGAATAACGAGGCAGCCAAACGCTCCCGTGATGCCAGGCGGCTTAAGGAGAACCAGATATCGGTGCGGGCAGCCTTCCTGGAGAAGGAGAATGCCTTGCTTCGGCAGGAGGTGGTGGCCGTGCGCCAGGAGCTGTCCCACTACCGTGCTGTGCTGTCCCGCTACCAGGCCCAGCACGGGGCCCTGTGAGGCTTTGCCTCCTTCCCCCACCTGGCGGAGCGCACCTTCGCCTCACTCAGACTTGCGCCCAGGCGCCTCCTTCCCTCCAACCCTGTGGTCCACGGGCCGGCCAGCTGGGTGCCCCAGGGACGTGATGATGCAGATAAATACATTTATATTTTTAAGAAAAAGCGAGCCTCCCCCCTCCCTCGCGGGGGCGGGGAGTCTTCTGTGTGCCCTTGGCACGTCGGGGACCCCGTCCTCCCACCGCCTCCGTTTAACACGATCTTGAATAAATCTTGATAACCCCAGAAACAGCTGTCGTGGGGGAGGAGGCAGCTCCCTGGCCCCAGTTCAGAGCCAGCGGGGTCACGCTAGCCACAGTCCGTGGGTAATTCTGGGCCTTGGGCACTCCCAAGGACTACCAGATGAAGGGATCAGGGTCTAAAAGGAATGAAGCGACTACCTTTATTGCATAGACCTTTTCAAGTGCTTTGAAGATTGGGTTCAGGAAATGCACAGGACACAACAGGGGAAATGAACTCTGCCCGCACTTACGCGCGGAGCAGGGAGGAACTGTAGTGCAAATGTGAGCGTCGGCCTGGGGGAACCCGCCCCTCCAGGGCTGATTGGCCAGTTAAATGGAGGCACCGAAGTGGACAGGGAGAGATCCTGAATGGCCAGCCGGTGCATTCCAGGCCTCATCATTGGACGACACGTTAATCTCCGCCCTCAACCGACCTGTTTTTTAATGACAGAAGCGTGGGTCTAGTTCGAGCTCCACCCTCCCAGGCAAGCCCAATTTCCTGTGATCCTGATGGCCCCCACGCGCAAGCATTTGGGTCACCCTCCAGCATCTCCTCTGGTCCTCTGGGTGAGGGCACAGTCCTGAGCCAGAACTACAGGCGCTGCATATGGGACCTCCACCCGAACTCTAGCTGCCAGGTCACACCCCCGAGCCCAGGCTCCGCCCCCTTGGAATGTAGCCCCTGCCCATACCGGTTCCCAACTTTTGTGAGGTTCAAGGCTCTCGCCCAGGGCGGCCGGGAGGCCCGGTGAGCAGTGTACCAAGACGCGGATGCACCTGCGCCTGCAGGGGCCCGTACTCCACCCGCTCCCCATCCACCGTTAGCACCCCACGAGGTGTGAGCGGCTCCAGGCGAAAGGCACGAGCCGCGGAGTAGCCCAGCTGTGGGCAGCCGAGGCTGAAGTGGCTACCCTGCTCCATGGCCAGGAAAAGGCGCAGCAGTGCAGCTCGGGAGATGCCGCCACGCACCCAGAATAGGTGCACCAGGCCATCATCAAAGCGCGCATGGGGGGCTGCCACCAGGTCAGCTCCCAAGTGGCTGGGTGAGATAGCCAAGACCAGCACAAAGTCCTCCTCCAGTGTCACCCAGCCTGGGGGTAGTGGGGCACCCAGAGGAGGGAGCAGGTCGTCTGGGGGACCCCCAGTAGAGGTGGCTACTGGGTCACTGGACAGGAGCCCAGAGGATGTTATCGTTTCTGGGGCTCCCTCGCTGATGGGTGAGAGTAGAGCTGACTTGGGGGAGCCAGGTGGAGAGGGCAGCAGTGGGTCTGGGGACAGCGGAGTATCTCCAGCCCCAGCCCAGACCCCGGCCAGCTCTGGGCCCCCGCCATTGAGGGCCAGGACAGGCAGCGGTTCAGGGGAGTCTGGGGAGGTCAGGGCAGGCTGAGGCAGCGGCAGGGGCAGGTCAGACACGGAGCGATGAAGGGGTGAGTGGGCCACGGGTGGAGCTGGGACAGGCGCCAGGGTCAGCTCCGATTTGGCCCGGGGCAGGCTGTGGGCAGGAGTGGGTGAGGCGGGCTCCACAGTGGCAGGGAGGTAGGAGAGGCGTCCACGGTAGGTGTGCAGTGTGGCGAGGCTCAGCACCGTGCTCAGTGTGAAACGAGCACTGCCCAAGGCCCTGAAGCGCTCGCTGTGGATGTCCACGTCTGACACGAAGCCCCAGGCCACAGACAGGAAGGAGAAGCAGCGAGAGCCCGAGGCCAGAGTCACAGACAGCAGGTCCAGCGGGCAGCAGCCGCCCCGGCAGAGCAGCAGGGAGCAGTGCAGCAGCAGGTCGACGCCCAGGGCCTGCTCAAACCTTCAGAGCCAGAGACAGAGTGACACAGTGAGACAGAGGAAACAAGGCTGGGTGAGGAACAGCGCACTGGGCAGGGCGGAGACAAACAGACCACAAGGGGACAAGTGGGCCATGTCCCTGGGCCCACCTGCACCTACTTAGCCACCTCCAGATGGACTCCTCTTACTGCGTGGGTTCCCTGTCGAACCTTCCAGTCCACAAGCATCCACTAAGTGTCGCCTGTGTGCCAGGCACAGTTCTAGGCACTAGGGATACAGCTGGGAACAAGGCCAGCAAAAATGCCAGACCGATTCAACCTGACAGTGGACTGGCGGAGGGGGTGGCAGATGTGCCGGGTCCCTGTTAGCCCCTCCTTCGGGGCATCCTCAGGCTCCCCCAGGGCAGGGAAAGCCCACCTACCCCCCATGGTGGTTCACGGCTCCAGCCAGGGCGTTGCCTGAGCCACAGGGCAGGATGCCCACGGGTGTCTTCACAGCCTCTTCCCAGTCGGGGCGATCTAGGAGCCCATTCAGCACCTGTGGGGCCGGAGACCAGACACCCGAGTGCTTGTCCCAGTCTCCATGGTTCTCCCGGGACCCGGGGCTTGGCACAGGGGGGCTCCTGCCCTACCTCATACAGCAGCCCATCTCCGGAGACTGTGACAATGCCATCCCACTCACGCAGGCTCAGTCCCTGGACCAGCTCCCGAGCGTGGTTCTGTCGTTCTAAAGTAGGGAACCCGGAGGTGAAGCAAGCTGTTCCACTCCCACCCCACCTCTGCTCCCCAGGACTCGGAAATTCGGCCCCAGGCCCTCACCTTCCATGCTGACACCACCCTTACCTGTCTGGATGAGGTTGAAGGAGAGCCCGGCTTCGGAGATCATGGGCAGCACGTGGTTCTTACACCACTGCCAAGCCAGGCCCCGCCCACCAAAGGGATTGACCAAAAGAAGCAATCGTGGTGGCCTGGGCAGGAGATGGGAGGTGATTTCTGCAGAGAGAGGGGAGGGAGTGTGTAGAGGCCAGAGGCTCAGGCATCTCACCTCAGAAAACAGTCACTGCACCAACCCTCCAACAGGACCTGGGGAGGGCCGACACTGGAGCCTCCAGGAAGTTGTTTTTCTTTCCCAGGCTTCACCTGCCCAGGCCGCTCCCTTCTGAGACAAAGGCAGAGCTCAGGTGTCTAATCCCAGTGCCCTCTGGACCCCCCACGTGGGAACAGGAATGTGTCATTTCCTAGTTCCTGAGAACACCTGGATCCCAGATCAGGTGGCTGCACTCTGCAAGGTTGTGTGGGCCACCGCCCGGGCACCCAGCCAGACCCTGGGTGGGGACCCCTGCCCAAAAGCCTTCTGCAGACCCCTAGACAAGTTTTAGATGCCACCTCCGAGAACTCTGGCTGCTGACTGGTCACATCTCAGTTTGCTGCTCTCGCCAGCCTGGGAGCCTCTGACTCATCCGTGGTCAGGACCCAGAGAAGAGGGGAGGGGACAGAGGCAAAAATCTAGCAAGAGAGCACCAGACACAAATAATTTTTCTCAGCCTGTGATTCATTCTTCCTGTAGCCTCTCACTATCTGGTGTCACTCTTCCAGCACTGACCCAGGGGGGTATTACTCAGACACACAGAAACTCAGACGCCCACAGAGGGGGACCACAGAGACACCGAGGCTGCCCCGGACCTCACCCCCGTCCCCCGGCAGCGGCAGTCCACGGAGCAGACACGTGAGGACAGTGGCCCAGCGCTGGGCCTCAGCCCGGTTCTCCTCGTAGGTGCCCGCTCCGTCAGCCCGGAAGGTGCGTGTGACCCTC
Source organism: Tonatia bakeri (assembly GCA_004024845.1). Lineage (NCBI taxonomy): Eukaryota > Metazoa > Chordata > Mammalia > Chiroptera > Phyllostomidae > Tonatia > Tonatia bakeri. The sequence continues at coordinate 27,044 of PVIA01005844.1, forward strand.
CGCCGGCCCCCGCGCCGACCCCTCGGGTACGTGTAGATACAGAAGTAGGCCGCCAAGTCCGAGGGGCTGCGGCTCCGCAGGGTACAACAGCCTGAGACCTCAGCCAGTGGGACCAGGCCTCCCCGGGGCCTGGCCTCAGGCTTCGGACGCAGCCGCTGTATGTGCAGGGCCTGCGGTGTGAGAGTGAGGGCAAAGCGTGGGCCTCGGGCTGGGTGGGAGCCGAACTCGCCGTGCAGGAGCGGAGTGCTGGCGGCCAGGGGTGGCGGCGGCGGCGGCGGCGGCGGTGGGGCCATGGCCTCGGCCCCTTCCAGGGCAGTCCTAGGCCTGTGGCCCCAGCTCCAGGTCAGCTACTGGTCTGGCCCCTGTGGGAGGAAGGGCAGGTGTCAGAGTCCAGGACCCCCATGTCACATGGAGGGAAGCAGGGGCTGGGCCCATGGACGGGGGAGACAGTGAGGGGCAGTCACAGGTGCACCAGACCGAAAGGCCCAGAAAAATGTGGGGAGACCCTAGGGATGCAGGGGAGAGACTGGATAGACTGGAACGTCCACACCCGGGCATGCAAACATTTACTCATCCATTTCCTAAGTAATTATTCACTACCCTCCATGGGCCAATCACAACGCCAGGCCCCACAAACACAGCAGGAAGCAGAATGGACCACAAATCCCTGCCTTTGTGGAGTTTACGTGAGTAAACAAACAAAAAAATGAGACAAAAAAGTAAAATATAGTGTGTCAGATGATAGAAGCTATAGGAAAGGAAGGCAGAGGGTCGAATTCAGGATGTTGGAGACACGGGAAGAAACGGACGGGAAGAAACGGACGGACGGAGAGAAACACAATACACACCCAGTTGTCTCCAGATGGAGACATTTGGATACAAAGAAAAAGAGGGATAAACAGCCTCAAAGACATGAAACCCGGGGTGAGGACAGATACTTAGAAGACTAAGAGTGCTGCAGGGGCTCCAGGAGGCCCTTAGTTCAGAGGGTCAGGAAGACAGGGAGCAAAATGCAGAGAACAGAGGCAGGAGGTAGAAGGTGCAGAGACAAAGAAAACTGGAGAAAGGGCTGTGACATGAAGGGACTAAGGGGTCAGAGAGCTAGAAGGGCCCCATGCAGGCACCTCCAAGGGACAGGGTGCAAGAGCTGGCCCCTGAGCACTGATGTTGGGCGCCTGGCCCCCTGCTCTCCAGGGAAGGGATGAAAGCTGGCCTGAGGTCCCCTCCCCAGAAGCTCTCCCCCGACCTCTGCCTTTGCTTCTGCCTCCTCCTTCTTACTCACCTTTGCTCCCCTCTGCTCCGCACACACAGCCACCTGCCAGTCCTGCCTCTCACCCTCCCCCCTACTCCAGCTGCCCCAGACACAGCCCCATCTGCCTCCCTCGCCCTACGGAGTCAACTCTGCCCTTGTCCTGGGCAGCTGTCTCAGGCCCCGCCTCTTACCTCAAATCGGGTTTAGGCACAGAGCCCTAGATCTTCCCCAGTCCTGGGTCTGAGTCTCTGTCCCTAGGTCCTCGGGTCTCTGGTGTGGTTTCCATTCTCTCCGCCCCTCCAGGTACCCCTGACCTGAGCCTGGGTCTCTATCCATAGGTCTCTCCAATTCATAAGCCTGAGTCTTTGTCTCCGGTTCCTTGGTCCCAGACCTCCACTCCCCCTGCCCCTTGCCGATTTCCAAAAGCCAGTCTCAGACCAGGGTTTCTATTATTCCTGGATCCCCCAGCCCTGGTTCTGGTTCTCCATCTCCATCCCACAGCCCTGGTACCCCAGTCCTGGGCCTGCGTCTCTCTGTTCTTCTTGGTCCCGCGGTCATCCAGATTTGGGTCCCTGCCCCGACCCCCACACCCACCAGATCCTCCTCCGAGTGGCCCCTCAAGACAGCAGCACCCGCCCCGACCAGGGGTGTGTGTGGGGGAGTGTGCATACGCTCAGCCAATGGCCGTGCGGCTGGCCTAAGCCACTCCAATGAGCGCACACGGAAGGTGGGTCCAGCCAACCCGCGAGCTTGGCACGGGGGCCTGCAGCGGGAAGGGTCGGAATGCTCGCGATACCCGCCGCCATTGTAAGTGAGGGCATAAGCGCAGCAGAGGCGGTGTCACGGGCCCTATACGCAGGAACTATATCGCCATGTTTGTTGAGGGCACATGGGCACGTCCCATCCAGTGGGTTTATAAAAGAGATGGAGCAGGAGGAAGGTATTTAAATGCAGACAGAGAAAACAATATGCATAACAAAGACCCAGAGAAACAGAAAGGGGCTTAGTAAGAGAGTCAGAGAAGCAGTCACAGGCAGTAACAGACTTGGAGAGAAAATGACTTTTTTCAGATAAAGAGCATCTGAGAGACAGACACAGAGAAAAGCAGAGATACAGAGAAAGAGACATAGACAGTAGAATTAAGAATATGCAAGGTAAAGCCCTGGCTGGCGTAGCTCAGTGGATTGAGCGCGGGCTGCGAACCAAAGCATCGCAGGTTCAATTCCCAGTCAGGGCACATGCCTGGGTTGCAGGCCATGGGCCCCAGCAACTGCACATTGATGTTTCTCTCTCTCTCCCTGCCCTCTCTAAAAACATTAAAAATATATATGCAAGGTAAAGACTCAAGAAAACCCAGAAAAAGAGGGACACAGAGTGAGAGAGATAAGGACAGACACTTCTGGAATGAAAACTAGGGAGGAGAGGATTATTAATTCACAGGTTATTATTATTATTTTTTAAGATTTTATTTATTTATTTTTAGAGAGGGAAGGGAGGGAGGGAGGGAGGGAGGGGGGAGAGAGAGAGAGAGAGAGAAAGAGAGAGAGAGAGAGAGAGAGAGAGAGAGAAACATCAATGTTTGGTTGCTGGGGTACATGGCCTGCAACCCAGGCATGTGCCCTGACTGGGAATCAAACCTGCACTGCCTGGTTCGCAGCCTGCGCTCAATCCACTGAGCTACACCCGCCAGGGCTAATTCACAGGTTATTAATACGCCACAGGGATGTAATGCACAGCATAGGGACTACAGTCGATAATATTGTATTAACTCTGTAGGGTGACAGGTGGTAACCGGACTTATGGTGGTCATTTTGCAATGTACACAAATGCCGAATCATTACGCTGTACACCTGAAACTACTATTGTATGTCAATCTTTAACAATGTCACAAACTATTTACCTTGGGCCCAAACCAGAGTGGAGGCAGTGTGACATAAACATCTAAGTAGTGAATGACTCTTGCCTAGTGAATGGCAAGACAGAGACACAAGGAAAGAGGTGGGAGAGCCCTGGCTGGTGTGGCTCAGTGAATCGAGCCTGCAAACCAAAGGTTCGCAGGTTCGATTCCCATTCAGGGTACATGCCTGGGTTGCGAGCCAAGTCCCCAGTCAGGGGCACGTGAGAGGCAACCACACATTGATGTTTCTCTCCTCTTTCTCCCTCCCTTCCCCTCTCTCTAAAAATAAATAAATAAAATTTTAAAAAGGAAGAAGAAAGAAAGAGATGGGAAAGACAGTATCTGAGAGACCTCTAGGTCATGGGTGAGTGGGGGAGAGAATATGGAAGGCCTGGAGACTGAGAGGAACTGATCCTGGGACACAAAGGGAAGACTTCGACGGAGAGATAGAGAAAGGCCAAGACCTGGTGACACTGAAAAAAAACATCAAGGCAAGAATAACAACAAGAGACCTAGAAACAGACGGAGTTGTAGAGAGAAAGACACCAGCAAAAGAAAAAAGGGACAGATCTTTGAGAGAGATAAATGGAGGAAGAAGTTCATTTATTGCCACACAATGCACCTTGTGTTCAACCAAGAACAGCAACAGCTCCCGGGAGTACGTGCCAAAGAATGATTCAGAGAGAAAGAGGGACAGAAGAAACCCAGTAAATTGGAGAGTCAGGGAAATGCAGCACCTGAGCTTGGGGCCCAGGGAGAAAGGCAAACACACTGACCCAAGAGGCTGGGACTCTAAGACAGAGACCAAGTTGCAGAGATGAGGGGACAGGGACAGGGAGGAGGAGACTGTCCTTGGTATGGCAATCTTGACTTCGGTGGACCTTACCTGGTCCCACTGCTCTTCTGCTTCGAGGCGCCCATTCATCTGCCAGTCCTCTGCTGTGTTATCAAGACCCCGGTCCTGGGTCGGAGTCCGTGGGAGGGTGGTACGGGCAAGGAGACAGGCCTGCCGGGTCAGGCCTGGCCTTTGGCTCTGTGGGAGGGAAGGGAATAAGTAGGAGTATCAAGGGCAGATTACAGGAGGCCAGGCTGGATGTGCTGGAGGCCCAAGGGGCAGGGCCTCCCTGGGGAAAAAGAAAAGAGGAGAAGAGTTCAACTTTTTCACTGTCCCAAGTTCATCTTATCTCATCCACTGAGGGCCAATAGTAGGAATGAAGCCTAATATGTATTGAGCACTTACTCCGTGTGCAAAGCATTGTCTTAAGCATTTTTACTAGTTTATATAATGCTGGAAAACATCCTATGTGCCGGGCCTACTGTCATCCTTTTTTTTTGGAGGTAAGAAAAGCAAGGCACAGAAAGGTTAAATGACTAGCCCAAAGTCACACTGTTATTAAGTAGCAGAGTCATGATTTGAATTTGAATCTACATCTCTCCTCCTTCTTGGATCGCCATCTTCCCCCTCTTTTAGGTCTCTTCACCGCCCACCGTCAGTCTGTCCACTGTTCCTCTGGGTCTCCATTCCTACTCCCCTCTGCATCTGTCTCCCTCTAAGTCTCTCCTCCCCTCGCAGAATTTTTTTACCCATCCCCTCTCTCTCCTCCACCCCCAAGCTTGAGACCTCAGTGTGCCTGCTCTGCGCTCCAGGACCATCCACATCCCTCACAACGAACCTGCTTGGCCACTTGCTTTCTCTGGCTGAGAAAAGCAGCCCCAGGTGGCAGAGGCTGAGAAGGGGATGGCCCTCTGCGGGCAGAGAGAAGCGGAACCTCAAAGATGAAAATGAAGTCCGCTATAATACTGCCCTGCAGCAAGAAGATCTCAGATTAGACCTCAAGGAGGACTTCCCGAGCTGCGGCCGCGCCTGGACTGGGCAGCACAAGATAAGGCAGCCTGATAAAGAAATGACCGGAGCGTAGGGTCAGAGGTTTTCCAGATAACCCACGCTAGCCCCGCCTGCCCCACCTCCTTACCTCCAGTACGCGGCCCGCCCAATCCTCCGGAAACCACAGAGAGGTTGTCGGCTTCGGGCCAGAGCGTCACCGCGCGACGAGTCCTCCTGGTTCCCCGCGACATCTCTCTCGCTCCCAGATTCCTTTTTTCCGGAAGGGTATCGAGAACAGGGACTGGGTAGGGCCAGAGAGGCCCCCGACGTGCCGGCCCTTCTCTCCTTGGCGAAGGCCTCTCTTCTCTTTGGTTGTTCCCGCCCCCATTCCGGAAATGCCCATCTAGCCGGCCTCCCGATTCACCACAGAGAAGCCCAAAAAGCTATAAAGTGCCGAGTCGCGCCAAGCCTACGTCACGCAGGCGCCGCTCGCTGAAGGCTTTCCCCGCCCACTCCGGCTCCGTTCTCTCTTTCCGGACGTGGTGGAACAGAAGGCGCCATCATGGTGAGTGTACTTTGGGCCGCTCGGGGCTGTACCATCCACCGCCATCCGCTGTGGTCTCCGGCTGGAGGCGCATGGGAGGGAGGCAGGGGTTCCAGGGATGTTCATAGAAGGCGACTCCCTTGGTGGGGGGCTGTTTAGGGGCCTTGAACAGCAGGAATGGATCAGTCGTATCAGCCTTCAGCCCCTCCCGTATCCTTCCATTGAATAGATGCCCAAATTGAGGTACAAGGGGGCTAAGTGGTAATGACTAAGGTCTAAGCGCCAGAGAGTGGCGGGGCCAGGATTCTGACCCAAGCGACCTGGACCTGTCACTTGTAAGCCTAAAAACTTGCGTTCTGGGGAGTGTCGAGCGTCCGGTGTCCGGGCTTTGGGACCCGACAGGCCTCCGTACGAGTCCCCGCTCCCTGCCAGCGCTGCGATCTTGCTTCCCTAGCCCGTTCCTTCCTTTCTCCATCTGTTTGATTACACAGTGCCTTTTTACAGCTCTGGGTCTGGGAAGAAATCAGGTGCAGGAAGTGCCCATTATGGGTTCTTGCAAACGTTGCGTGGGTTAAATGGGAGCTCTCAAGTGGTCCCTTACAGTTGACAAATCTGGAAAGGAAACCTTACAGGAGCCCACGGGGAGTGTGTTGGGACCGGTGGGCTCGAGTTACAGGCGCTGCAGTGCGAAAGCCTCTCGGGGTGCTGTGTCGTGGGCTGAAAGCTGGGAGTGTAGAACCAGCCCCTTTCTACAGAGGGCTCATTTGATGTCCAGCGGGTGGAAGTGACCGCCCCAGGCGTCTCCCCGTGGTGGGCCTTGGATTGGTGGTCTCTGCAGGGACGAGGCTCTGGCGCTGTCTGGGAGATAGACAGTAATGGACAGCGTCTGCGGGGGGGGGGGGGGGGGGGGAGTGATCTGCCAGGGCGTCGCCGGATCTACAGCCTCCCCTTCTCAATGCAGGGAGTTGACATCCGCCACAACAAAGACCGCAAGGTCCGGCGCAGGGAGCCCAAGAGCCAGGACATCTACCTGAGGCTGTTGGTCAAGGTGACGCTGGGGTCTGTGACCGTGGGCGGGGACCCCTTCCACCTGCGATTCCCTGGGGCCTCCGTTCTACTGCCTGCAGGGCAGGCCCACATCTCCGAGAGCTTCTGGAAGTTCAGTGTTTCTAGCTTCTGGGCTGTGACCAGCAGGGGGGTGGGGGTCTCTGAAGCTGCGACCAGGATGGACCTGGGCTAGCTCGCTCTGTCCCCGCAGCTCGTTGGCACAGGGGAAAGCCAGCAGTCAGTTGTTTGCCCGTTCCTTCAAAAGTTGGGAGGGGTGGGGTGCGGTGGGCTGCCCTGGGTTCTCAGTCCTGCTTTTTCCTTGTCCAGCTGTATAGGTTCCTGGCCAGACGGACCAACTCCACCTTCAACCAAGTGGTGCTGAAGAGGCTGTTCATGAGCCGCACCAACCGGCCGCCTCTGTCCCTTTCCCGGATGGTGAGGGGCTGTTGGGAGCGGGGCCAGCCTGGGGAGCACCTGGCTCGGGTCTGGAGTTCAGGTCTTCGGAGGGAGGGTGGGCTTGGAGCTCTGACCCTCAGGTGAGAGTTCATTCCACTGTCTCGGCTTCTTGGCCTTACTTCCTTCTCATTGTGTGGGGGATACTTAAGGGGGCTTCATCAGGTTGTCCAAGGTGTACAACACAAGTCTCAGCTCGTAGGAGAGGTCTGTTGAGAATTCTGTGTTTGAGCCTGAGGTCCGGCCTGTGCTGGTTCAAGAGGTGGCCACACAGGCGGGTTTCGCCCCATCAGGGCACAGCTGTCTCCGTCCGGCATGCCAGAGGCAGTAGGTTTGGGTTTTGAAAGGCCAGGCGGGGCTTAATGTGCATGTCCTCCCCAAAGATCCGGAAGATGAAGCTTCCTGGTCGCGAGGGCAAAACCGCAGTAGTTGTGGGGACGATAACCGATGACGTGCGTGTCCAGGAGGTGCCCAAGCTGAAGGTGAGCGAGGGGCTCTCCGCACGGCGGTGGGTCAGTTGCATGGGCTGGGGTGGAGTCCCACGAACCTGGCTGGTCCTTGGCTGCTATGGTGCCGTCAGCCTCCAGCAGCATCCTGGTCTCACCTCCCGGTTACCCGGGCATCAACCGACTGGGTGGCTTTTGAGTCGAAGGGGGCTTGTGGCTGGCGTCACTGATGGAGGTGTCCCTGGGCCAGCCCCTCTGGGGCGGTGCTGGCTGTTGGCCAGGCAGCCTGGGGTCAAGTCTAGGTTTCTCTGCCATTTTGTCACCTCTGGACAAAGTCCTAAATTTCTTTATGCCTCAGTTTCCTTAAATGTGATGGCTCCCAGTTGTTGTGGCCTTAGAGGGGTTTCTAGGAGTCAGATGGTAAAAACAGCTGTGAGCTGCTCAGGAGGCCCTCTAACAGGTGTTAGCTGTCAGGCCGAGCAAGCAGTCAGGACTTACTTGTTGGGCCAGGGCAGTGACCAGTAAGTCCCAGCAGCCCCTGGGTGGCCATGCAGGGGCCTGTGACCTAACCTGTCCTCTGTGTGTCCCAGGTGTGTGCGCTTCGTGTGAGCAGTCGAGCCCGGACCCGCATTCTCAAGGCAGGGGGCAAGATCCTCACCTTTGACCAGCTGGCCCTGGACTCCCCCAAGGGCTGTGGCACCGTCTTGCTTTCTGGTGAGCTGTGTGTGGTCTCCGCTGGTAGACTGGGACCTGCCGACAGCCTTCACCCCTCCAGGTCTGGGAGGTCGGGCAACTCCCCACCGCACCCTCCCAGTCAGCCGGAGCCCTGGAGAGTGGCTCCTCTTTGCAGGAGTCCCGGCTGCAGAGTTTCTGCCTGACCGCCCCCTTTCTTTCCGTCCCCAGGTCCTCGCAAGGGCCGAGAGGTGTACAAGCATTTCGGCAAGGCCCCAGGAACCCCTCACAGCCACACCAAGTGAGTGTGCCCAGCCCTGGCTCTCCCCTCTAGTCCCTACAGTGCACGTGTAGGTGCAGCTGCTGCTGTTTCTCACGCGGGTCCAGCCTCAGGCCTCCCCGGAGCTCCCTACCCATCGTGCCCACTTTCCCTTAGGAGCTCAGCTCAGAGCTGTGCTCCCCTGGGTGTTGAGCTCCCTGGCAGCTAGTGTGCTGGGTGCGGGATCCGCCTCAGGCTGAGTTGGCAGCTGCCTGGTGGGGCCCACATTTTACCCAAGCCTCCGGGCTCTGAGGCCGGCACCCCCAGGCCTGGTGCTGGCTTTGCCGGCCCCTCCTGCCGTCTTGGCTTCCCACACTGCCAGGCTTTTGCAGCAGCCTGTGGGGTCACCTCCGACCCTTCCTGGGTTGAGAATTCCCCTTGTGGTTCCATATCACTCCACCAGAGCCTGCGTTGCTGGCTCAGTCCCCAGCATACATCAGGCCTGGCTCCGTCTGTATGTAACTCCTTTCTCTTCCCCGCAGACCCTATGTGCGATCCAAGGGCAGGAAGTTCGAGCGGGCGCGAGGCCGGCGGGCCAGCCGTGGCTACAAAAACTAACCCCAGATCCTACCTTGTTATTAAAAAGATTTTGGATGCTGACGGCCCTATGTGTATTATTGGGGTTGGGAAGGGAACCTGTGGGCCAGAGGCATTTGTTTTGGGGAATTGGACACCGGACACCGTGCTGTCTCCATGGAGACTACTCCCTCCAGTTGTGTGGAGGCGGAGTCTTCGCCCCCTCACGTCCGTTGGGTCCCAGGTGTCCATCCGTATCAGACTGCGGGCGCCCCCTGGCGGTCTAGGCATGTGCTCCGCTGTGCTGGGCCTCGCCGCATCTGTTGAACCCTTCCAGCCCACTCTTGCGGAGGCCCCGCCTCCAGAGAGGCCAGGTGTCAGCTGTTCCCTGCACCTGCTTCCCAGAATTAGCCACACCCTGTGGCCCCCCCCCCCCCCCCGCTAGGGAAGTTGGGCGGTGCTTGGACGGGGAAGTGGGGAGGTGGGGCTGTGGTGGGCAAGGGATGCGTGGGAACAGGTGAGGCCCTCTCCCTCCCACCAAACCTGACTCTGGTTGGCTGCCGGCCTTCTGGGAGAGCAGGCTGGTGACTGCGTGCTCCTGGTTCTGGACCTCATACCCTGGGCCCCGCACCCTGGACCTCCCTTAGGGACCTGCGTGGGCCCTCCCTCGTGTTTACACAAGGGGCTGGGTTCCCAGGATCTCAGGGCGAGGCCTGATGAAGGAGGCCAGTCTGCCGGAAGAGCGGCTGAAATACAAGCAGGTCTGAAGACCCGGGTTACACCGTCCCCCTGAAAAGGCAAGGGGAGGTCGAGGGGCTGGGGAGCTGGCTGGAACGTGGGGGGACCCTGGGCTTTATTTCTCTTTCTCCTTGCAGGACTGGTCGCTGTGTTCTGGAGGACGTGCCTGAGTGCTGGGGTCTGGAGGCGGGGCTGCTGGGTTGCAGGGGTCAGGGGACACAGGCTGCGTCAGGAGCCTCACACAGAGAGGGGTTCTTGTCCTTACTCCAGTAGGAATGAGCGGACAGTTAGCAAGCAGGAGATAGTGGGATTCAGGCTGAAGAGATGGGTCAGCTCAGCCAGGAATCAGCATAGATCAGAGGGGGCAGCCAGTCCCAGGGATGGTGGCCAGTGAGTCCTGCCCCCAGCCTAGGTGGCTTTTGGAGAGCATGGGCTGGTGCCACAGTGGTGAGTCCCCTCTCGGGTTGCATGCTCCACTGTAGCAGCCTGAGCAGGGCACGGAGGCCAGGCCCGGGAGCAGGGTCCTCCATCTGCAGGGGAGACTGACCTAATTCCCAGGCTGGGGAAGGGGAAGGGCAATGCCAAGGCTGACAGCTGGAGTGCATTTCCCCAAGGCTGAGAGAGGAGGAACCCGGAGCGGGCAGTCAGTGAGTGCTGGTGAACTAGCCAGCCAGTTGTCAGGAGAAACAGACCCACTGCACACAGCTGGGAGTGCCACTGGGTGTTCAGACCAGGAGGCCGTCAGCCGGAAGCGATAAATGCCTTCCAGGCAATCAGAGAGACGGCTGCAGACGGTCAGGGGCAGACCGGCTGCCAGCTTGCTCTCCCTTCGGTGAGGGACATCCAGGTGGTTGCAGACAGGCAGACAGCCTGTTCCCGGGAGGTGGTCAGGCAGCAGACTCGGCCAGGGCCCACTGGTGCATCGTGTGCTGGCAGGCTGGATGTTGTGTGCCGGAGCAGAGATGGGCAGCTGATGAGTCACAATTTGGATACAGTGCCAGGCGGTCAGCCTAACCCACATGCAGGGCCAGTGGTGAGGTGGGGCAGATCGTCAGGGACAGCTGGCAGGAAAGTCAGAGGGCCAGCCAGTCATGGTGACCGCAGGCTGGCGGGCAGGTAGTCTGCACCGCGCTGGGTGGTCAGTCATTCGGGCAGCCTGTCCCTGAGCTGGGACCGCGAGGGGACCCCTTTGAACTTCCCTGGGGCTGCCCTGGGGGTCCTGCACGGGGTCTGCCCGCAGGAGACGCCACATGGTCAGTGCCTCAGACAGACACCCAGCCTCCAGATCCTCCCACAGGGTGGCCAGATGGCAGCCTCCCAGCTTGCGGCACTGGAAGGAGTGGATTCAGGGGTCGAGGGGCTGCCGCTGACGGAGACCAGCCCTGGCTTCCTGTACTCTGAGGGCCAGCGGCTGGCCCTGGAGGCTCTGCTGAGTGAGGGTGCGGAGGCGTTTGAGGCCTGCATGCAGCGTGAGGGGCTGCAGCCTTTCCTGAGTGGGGATGAGCTCCGAGGCCTGGCAGCAGCGGCTGAGGACTGGACAGCAGCCAATCAGGAGCCCAGCAGGGCGGCGGAGGGAGCCACGGTCACCAATGGGGCCTCCGGCAGCCTGACCTACTGGCCCGGACTGTCAGAGGAGCCGGTGCCCACGCTGCGGCTGGGCTGGCCGGAGGACTCGGGCTGGAAGGGCATCACGCGGGCGCAGCTGTACACCCAGCCACCTGGCGAGGGCCACCCGCCCCTCAAGGAGCTGGTGCACCAGGAAATCCAGGCTGCCTGCAAGGTGGGGGCAGGGCCTCGGGGGCCTGGGGTTCCCTCCCTGGACGTTCTCACGAGCCGACTCCCAGACCTGGGAGCGCATGTCCCCCGGGACTGGGGCCAGTCCACACCCCCAAGACTTCATCTTCTTCCTCTCAGATATGAGGGTCCCCCATCTTCTCCCCGGGATCTGGGTGCCCTGAGGCATTCATGTCCTTTGGACCTAATTATGACGCCCCCTTGGCTCAGTTGTCTGCTCCGCCCATGCCCCCAGCAGGGTGGAGTCTCCCCCTGCCCCCACCCGAGGGAGGGCCCAGATGTCTCCCCTGCAGCCCCCCCCGGCCAGCCTGTTCTTAACAGATTTTGTGTTGGCCAGCTCCCATGCCAAGTACTCTACCTGGGTCAACATGTAATTCTCACCAGGGCCCTGTGAGGTTGGGACTTACTATGTCCTTTGAAGAGATGGGGAAACTGAGGCATGGGAGGCCAGGAAGTGGCCAGGCAGAGACATGAACCAAGTCTCTCTGACCTGTGGGTCAGGGTTCATCGCCACTGCCTTTTCCTGCCTGCGAGATCCCGGCCCTTGGTCGCCCCCCAGGTCCCTGGCAGTCCCCTTGCTGACCTAGCAGGCCAGCCCTCCCATCTGCCCCCACCCCCTCAGAGTCCAGGGCACCCCTGGATTCCCAGGTGTGCAGCTTCCCACAGTGCGCTGCAGAGGCATCCGGCCCGCCGACCCCTGGAGCAGGGCCCCCATGTGGCGTCACAGCTCGGGGGACGCCATGCACTGTTGTACACTTGTGACCGATGGCAGTTTCACAGCAGCTGGAGGTCTGCCCTTTCCTCCTTCACAGGCAGGCCCTGTGCGAACACCCCACAGAGGCCAGGCCGTTAAACCCTCAGTTCCCAGGGCATGTCACCCCCAGTGCCCCACCTCTGAGTGTTCCCCGAGTCCCAGGCTCCACCCACAGCCCCTCTCCCCATCCCCAGCTGGTAGCCGTTGTCATGGACGAGTTCACCGACCCAGACCTGCTATTGGACCTGGTGGAGGCGGCCACGCATCGCTGGGTGCCTGTCTACCTGCTTCTGGACCGCCAGCAGCTGCCTGCCTTCCTGGCACTGGCCCAGCAGTTGGGGGTGAACCCCTGGGCCACTGAGGTAGGGGCCTGGCTTCAGGGACTGCTGAGTCCCCTTTCCCCTGGTGCAGGGGGTACCAGAGGCAGACCCTTCCACGGGGTACTGGGTCATCGAGGTGGGTGCCAGCTGAGAGGGTCCCCCAAGATCGGATGCCCCAGGCATTGGGGGAAGCAGGGTGGGCCACCCACAGGGGTCCCTCTGAGAAGGGGAAATCTCCAGGAGACCCGTAAGGCCCAAGATCAGCAGCTCTGGGGAAGCTGGGACAGACCCTTCTACAAAGCCATGGGGACCCCAGGTAAGACCAGCCTGGAGGGACCCCCAACTGCGCGCAGGTCCCGTGAGGTTAGTCTGAGCAAAGGTGTGTCCCCTCCTCCCAGAACCTGGATATCCGAGTCGTGCGGGGCTGCAGTTTCCAGAGCCGCTGGCGGCGGCAGGTGACCGGCAGGGTGCGGGAGAAGTTCCTGCTGCTGGACGGCGAGAGGGTCATCTCGGGATCCTACAGGTGAAGCCCCCCCAGCCACACCGCCCTGGCCACACAGTGTCCTGTCCCCAGCTCTCCTGCGGCGTGCTCAGAGAGCATTCGGGGCCCCCTTCCAGCCTCTGGTTCCTCGTCTGCGAGATGGGTGGAAACACCTGCCAGGGGCAGAGGCAGTGTCAGGCAGGATGGGCGTGGGGTGGGAGCTGGGCCTGCCTGTGCGGCTTGGGGCAGGTCTACGTCTCTCTGATCGGTTTTCTTATCTGGAAAACGGGACCTACAGTTTGTGGCACTTTCAAAACCGGGAGGACCTGGGTTGGAGTTGCAGCTCTCTCTGCCTGGGGTCTCGCCGCCTGTCGAGTGTCTGGGAAGAAAGGCGCCCCGGTGAGCAGAAGGCCGGGTCCTTGGGCCGTCGATGTCCCCCCTCTGCTCTCTTTGGGGTCCAACCGACCCTGGTCCCCAGCTCTACATCTCCCCATCTCTGTGACACTGGGTCTCCCCCACTCTGAGCCTCAGTTTCTCCTCTGGACAGTGAAGAATGAACAGCTGCCTCAGTGGGACCCGCAGGCGGGGGCAGGGGCAGCCACCTGGGCGCAGGCGGCCCTGGTTCAAGCCCTCGCTCTGCCAGTTACTAGTCGTGTGACTTTGGGTGACTGTCTGCACCCCTGTGGGTCCCCACAGAGCGGGATGGTGTGATTAGTGACTGCAGAGCGAGGTGTCATCACAGAGGCGTTCTCAAGTTTGGGGCCGGATGACCTTGGTATGGGGAGGTAGCTGCGTCCCTGGCCTCTCCACCCAGCAGATGTCGGTAGCATCCCCTTCCCCAGGTATGACAACCCAGAACGTCTCCAGACATTCCCAGGTGCCCCACCCCATGATGGGCAGAAGCTCCCCCCAAGTTGAGGGCTGCTGCCCTAGGCCCCAGTGGTGTTCAGCCTTCAGCATGCTCCAGAGGGTTTGTTAGAACACAGATTCCCAGGCCCCACCCCCATGCAGCCTGCCTGGGACGGGGCCCGGGGATTGGCATTTCTAGCCAGTTCCCAGTAGATGCTGGTGCTGCTGGACTGGGGACCACCTGGAGGACCGCCCCGGTCAGGGCTGAAGTGTTTCCAACAGAATCTGCCTTCCCAGCCTCGCGGGAGGATTCAGTGAGGTGACGCTCCCTGGCGTGTAACACACATGAAACACTTCAAAAAAAACAAAAAAGCCATGCTTCATAAATACCAGCTGAAGTTTATTATATTTTTTACTATATTTCATTGACTTTAAGGAACCACCCATGAAAGGAAGCGTCCCGATCAAAACGTGGAAAGCTGTGGGTCTTAGGACCAGTGAAATACCACAGTGCCCTCACACCCAGGGGGCGTGGCCCCCACGGCTAGGGCGGGCCTCAGGGTGCATCTCAGAGCCCATGTTGCTGGTGGGCAGGCCTGGAAAGGATAAAGCCAGGGCCCCACGGGGGCATCTAGGGCCTCTGGCCAGGAAATGGGGGGAGGGGGCGGAGACAGGGGGTACAGGGAGCAGCGGAGCCTTGAGACCGCCCCCAGGCCCTGCCCTCCAGGCCGGTCACAGCCCATGGAGCAGCAGCACGCCCAGCGCCAGGGTCCCCGCCGGCCGGCTGCCTGTGGGGACTGGGGCCCTGTTGCACAGGTTGCCGTAGCAGCAGGTGGAGACGAGGCTGTAGGTGACACCCTGGTAGGTGACAGGCTCCTCGCGGCCGCAAGAACTGGACTGCACACAGCCCTTGTTGGTGATGGGGCTGAGGCCGGGGGCTGTGCCCTGGCCCGTGAAGCAGTCCTCATCATTGCCGCAGTTCATGAGGATGCCGGGGCAGCTCAGGGAGTCGGTCAGCTCACAGAACAGGCAGTTCTTGGTGCCCATCGTGCCCGGGGGCAGAGCCATGCCCAGCAGTAGCAGCCAGCCGAGGACCATGGTGGCCTGGCGGTGACAGAGCCCGAGCCAGGTCGAGGGCACCTTGGGCCTCGCAGAACTGCTGCAGGACGAGACTCACGCCCACCAGGCTTGGGCCCCTGGTTCTGGACTCCTGCTGTCAGCACGTGGCGTGTCCTCGGTCCCCAATGCTCTGCGTCCCTCTCTGGAGCTTTGCGGTGACCACGGCTCTCAAGTGCCCGGGTCTCAGAAGCTTCTTCTCCGGGATGGAGACAAGCCAGTGGCTGCAGCTGATGAGAAGCTTTGTGGAGCGGAATGGGGTGACCTCACAGACCCTTCAGGGTTCCCACTGGCCACTCGGGGTGATGTCATCAGTGGGGGAGGGGTGTCACAATCTGAGGGGCAAGCTGGCTGGCTGACCTGTTAGGGAGCAAGGACAATGCCACTCAGCTGAGGCGAGGACGCCCAGCGCTTGCCTTCCTGCCCACCGAGTCGTCTGCTCTGCTGGGTGCTGGGCACTAGGTTCTGCGTCTGCCGAGTGCCCCTGGCCAGCCCACTTGTGCAGATGGGTAGACCGAGGCTCGGGAGGAGAAAGTGGCACGAGCTCAGGTTGACTTAATTCCAAAGTGGGCATTTATTGAGCGCCTACTGTGTGCGAGGCTGGTGCTCGATGCTTTCAATAGCAACCACTATGATGGCAGATTTGCAGGCTTCTCTTGCTGGGCGCCGTGTAGGGAGCTCAAAATGTGTCCTCTCGTGTGCACCTTCCTGCGTTCCTGCTCCATCTGCCAGATGTGCCGACCGGCGTCCAGAGCAGGCACAGCCAGAGCCTGGCTCATGGCAAGTGCTTAATGAACAAGGGTCCTTATAGGAAGCAGCTGAGTCTCAAAACACTCCCCACCCGTGTCAGAGAACAAATCCTGTCTCTTTCCAGAGGGGGAAACTGAGGCATCCCTCAGCAGGAACGGGCCCAGCCCAGGTTGCAACTCAAGTCTGATTCCAGATGCTAATTTGCGTATCTTTTTTTAAAAGATTTTATTTTTTATTTATTTTTAGAGAAGGGAAGGGAGGGAGAAAGAGAGGGAGAGACACATCAATGTGTGGTTGCCTCTCACGTGCCCCCTTCTGGGGACCTGGCCCACAACCCAGGCATGTGCCCTGACTGGGAATCGAACCTGCAACCCTTTGGTTTGCAGGCCAGCACTCAGTCCACTGAGCCACACCAGCCAATTTACATATCTTAACGTGCTGTCCTCAGGGAGGAGGTACCTTGGTCGCTCCCATTCTACAGAGGGGCATGTTGAGGTGGGAGTGTGGCAGGATTTTCCGAAAGTCACGGTCACACAGCCTGCCCTGTGACTAGGTGAGGGACAGGTGATGGGGGCCAGGCTGGGTCTCTGGGGCCTCACTGAGGTCCTGACCGCCCTCCCTGTGCCACCCAGCTTTACGTGGAGCGACTCACGCCTTCACCGCGGCTTGGTGACCCTGCTGACCGGCGAGATCGTTGACGCCTTCAGCCACGAGTTCCGGACCCTGTACGCGGCCTCCTGGCCTCTCCCTCCCTCGCCCACTCCCGGCCCCTTCATCAGCACCCTGGGGGGGCTGAGGCTGGCACACAGCCCGCACTGCGTGGCCCGCCGCCTCTCCGTGGCTCCTGTGTCACCGCCGCTGCCTGATGTCTCGCCCCTGGCCCAACGCCTGGCCGCTTGCCGAATGTTCGACAGGGACAGGCAGGAAGCCCCAGCCATCCCCGGGCCAGCGCTGAGTGACATCCTGAGAAGCATCCAGCGAGCCCGGACCCCCAGTGGCCCTCCAGCCCGGCCCAGCTGGTCCCTGTGGGACCTCAGCCGCCTGTCCCAGCTGTCGGACTCCAGTGACGGTGACAATGAGGTGAGACCTGGTGGCCATGAGAATAGCCAGAAGAGGCCCAGAAGAGCGAAGGTGCTTGTCCAAGGTCATGCAGCTGGGCTGGAGGGCCCCTGCTCTTCTGAGGGCCTACTGTGTGCCTGGCCGAGGGGAGTAAGTGGGGAAACCAAGCTGTTCATGAGTTTCTTTCTTCCTTCCTTTCCTTCCCTCTTTCTTTTTAAGATTATTTATTTTTAGACAGATGGGAAGTGAGGGAGAAGAGAGGGAGAGAAACATCAGTGTGTGGTTGTGTCTCGTGCCCCGACTATTGGGGACCTGGCCTGCAACCCAGGCATGTGCCCTGACTGGGAATAGAACCATTAACCCTTTGGTTCAAAAGCCAGCGCTCAACCCACTGAGCCACACCAGCCAGGGCTGTTCACCTGCGTTGCTAATCATACCACCCATTTCCTGTACCCACTGTGTGCAGAGCACTCAGGGGCAAGGAGCAGAGGCCCCGGGAGCCTGGGTGTGAATTCTACCGTGACTGGGAGAACCAGGCGGGGTAGGGGTGGGGGGTTTGGTTGGGAACCGGCCTTCAGTGAGCCTCTGTGTTCTCACCTAGCAAATGGGCGGAGCGGTCGCTTTGTCCTCGGTTTGCTCGGGAGGAGAAGTCATCAGACTGACAGTCGTTCTGTGATAAATGCCCCAGATGGAACTTGTTTCACCACACTGCCCCCTAGGGCAGTGAGGCCAGACGCCCGCCCTGCACGTGGCTGTGGATGGGAACGCTGGGGCCAGTGAGGCTGTGGAGCCCGCCGAGCCCGAGACCACGGTCTTCTGCGGCCCCTTCCCACACGCCGGGCCCCACACCCAGCACCTTCAGGGTCATGGCTAAATTCAGCCTTCGCCGCAGTCCCGGGAGGTGCATGTTGTTCCGGCTCTCCACCCACCTGTTTCCCAGATGGGGAAACTGAGGCACCAGGGAGGATTGGAACTCAGCCCTGGTTGCCCCCCAGGTGGGGCTTTGAAGTCCTCTGTGTGCTGGCTCCCCAGATTTGAGGGTCATGAGCTCAGGGGGTCCCCTCTCCCCCAGCTGCCTAGACGTTGAGGTTTCAGCAGGGCCTGGCTTGTTCTCTGGGGACCCTGGGCAGCGCTTTGGTGTCCTTGACTGCACAGAGGGCCGTGGAGAGGACAGGAGACAGGCCCTGGATGCAGGCTGACCTGAGAGACTGGCCCTCTGGGAGCTGTGCCCTCTCTAAGCCTATTTGCCGCTTGCTAAGCGGGAGCTGGAGGCCTGTCCTGAAGGTGAAGGAGAAATTTCCCAGGAATTGCCTCCGTGGTCGTAGATGGGCAGGGCGGGGCCAGGCCAAGGTCCTCACCCCCACCTGGTCCTCAGCCGCCCTCACCCAGCGTCGCCTCCCTTGGCAAATATTTGCTCCCCCCGGGGGAGCTGCTGGCTCCTTCCTGTTCCTCCTGAGCTGCAAAGCAGCCTGCATGTGGGACACCCCTCCGGGCCCCTCCTGGGAGCCCCAGGCTGCCCTGCTGCTGTCCCTCCTGGTGCTGGAGCTGGGAGCCTTCTCACCTCCCCTCAGAGTGTCACGCCCTCTTCCCTTCCCTCCGCCTTCTGGGTAGCCCTCTTCCCTTCCCTCCACCTTCTGGGTCTTCGCTCCCTCCTCTCACCTCCTTCCTCCTCTTCCTCCACTCCTTCTCCGTCTGCCTCGTCTCCTTTCGCGTCCACCGCTCCCCGACGTCGGCCCCGAGAGCCTGCTCTCACCTCCCTCTCTTTCCCTCCACAGCTCAGGAAGTCCTGGGGCTCCAAGGACACCCCAGCCAAGGCTCTGATGAGGCAGAGGGGAGCTGGGGGCGCCACCAGGGGGGAGACGGATTCCCAGCCACCCTCCGGGTCCCAGCCCTGGGGCAGCCCCCGGCCCCTCGTCCCTGCCCGCCACCTCCACTACCCGTCCCCGACCAGAAGAAGGTTTGGGGCCAACGCTGCACCCAAGCCCCTGGGGCCCAGAGGCGGCCGGCAGCCAGACTGGGCCACCGGGGCAGGACTCAGGGGATGACCCTGACAGGGGCCCAAGCTGTGCTGGGCGGGCCCCTCCCCAGAGATTCGGGGGACAGTCTGCTCAGAGCCCCTGCCTCGCCTCCGAGTGTGGGAAGCAGAAGGGACTTTCTCCCACTTATTCAGGAACGTGGGTGACTCCCATGCCCACTCAACCTCAGAGTCTCGGTCTAGAAGGTGGGCACACTGTCTCCATGCGCCGGGATCCTGGGACAGTGGACACCTGGACCCGGCCTCGTCGGAGCCCCCCCAAGGAGAGGCCTGGCTGAGCGGCGCCCATGCCGGCTTGTGTGGGTGGACGATGGTAGACATGGGGCGTCTCCCGGAACCCACCAGTTCCAGGGTGTGAGCTCAACTGAGGGGAGGAGAGACCCCAATCCAGGGAGCAAAGCTGAATAATGGGGAACTGGGGATCAGTGGGGACACGGCTGCTGGGGACCAGCTGAGGGTCCTGGAGAGGCACTGGGCAGATGCTGGGACAGTTCTGTGGGTGCTAAGGGGTGAGTTGTTGGGGTTCCCTTTTACCTCTGCTCAGAATAAACCTGCTTCATGTCAGAAACTTGCATTTCCACAGCCTAGCTGGAGACCCAGGGGTCCAACCCCCAGCCCCTCCCCCCTCAGACCCAGGGGTCCAGGCCTCCAGCTCCTCCTCCCTCCAACACTGGGGTCCTGGTCCGTTACCCCTTCTTCCCAAGGACCCAGGGTCCTGGCGGCAGCCCTCTGGCCATTGGGGGAGTCAGGTGCCCAGCGCTGCTGGCTTTGGGGCCACCGACCCCACTGGCGCGCCAGGTGGGGAAGAGGGCCTTGCCCTGGGGAGGCCTTGGTGCCGGGGGAGGGGTCCCCACCCAGCCTCCGCCCGCACTCCCGCGCGCCCCCTGCCGCCCCTCCGTGGCATGCCGCCTCCATAACACAGCCAGGAACCGGGGCAGGAGCTCTGCGTTTATTCTCAGGGTTGTGGAAAGGGGTGCTCGGAGGCCCGCTCTGGGTTGGGGCTGGGGTCGGGGCTGGGGTCCGGGTCTGGACTGGCATCCTCGGGGTCCTCGTCCCAGGGGAAGGCCGGCAGCCCCCGCATCTGCTCGCGGTAGACGCGGTCGAAGACTTGGCTCTGTGCCACGGTGAAATGGTTCTTCCAGTCTCCGCAGACCCCTGGCGGGCGGGGCAGGAGGGGGTCGTGCAAGGTGAGGACCACTGGGAGCACCGCCCAATATCGCAGCACCCTCTTTCCCACCTCTGGAGCTTATGCCAGAGGCGCCGCCCTCCCCCACGCCCGCCCCATCTCCATTTTGCCCCTTTCACGCCTGTGTTGCTGACTCACACACTGGCCACGGGGGACCTGGCCAGACAGACCCCTGGGCACCGTCCCTGCCCCCTGCTCATCCAGCCAGCAGACCTCTTTCCTTCCCCCACTTTACCCCCTGACACCTTCAATCTCTGCCCCCGCTTTACCCCGACACCTTCAATCTCTGCCCAGAACACCCACCTCCCCATCTAGCCTTCCTGCACGCCTTGCACAGCGGTCGCCGCCTCTGTGACCTGTCACTACCCCGAGGGCGTTGCAACGCCCTCTGTGGCTTCCATTACAGCGCTGCACTGGGAACCTCGCTTCCCCTGCCCTCACTCACTGGGGCTGGGCGTGGTGCAGAAGGTTTTCCACCTGTACAGCAACCCAGCAGGCCAGGAGCGGGGCCCTGCCAGCGCCCCACCCCTGCCACGTCCTCCCCTCCGGGCCTGGGATTCCCCCAGTCCCAGGTTATCATTGGGCTCCGCCCCTCACCTGGAACCCTAAAGCCAATGTCACTTGGGTGACAGCATTTTCAATGTTAGCAGGTGCCCTCACCACATATTCTGTGACACCCCTAGTGGGGTCTGAGGGGGCTCCCTGTGGCGGGCTGAGTGATGACTCCCCCCCGACCCCTGACCCCCACCAGATGTCCTCGTCCTAATCCTTGGAACCCAGTGACCTTCTGTGGCAAAAGAGACTTTGTAGATGTGATTAAGTCAAAGGTGGGAGAGGATCCTGGTTTACCCAGGGGGACCCCACTCCATCACAAGGGTCCATGTAAGAGGAGGCAGGAGGGTCAGAGTCGGAAGATGCTAGGCTGCTGGCTTTGGGGAAGAGGGTGGGCAGGAACCAAGGAACGCAGGCCCAACCAGAAGCTGGAAAGGCAGGACCAATGCTGCCCTAGAGCCTCTGGAGTGAACAGCAGCCTGCTGACAGTTTCAGTGCCGTCAGACTGATGCCAAACGTCTGAGCTCCGGAATCACAAGAGTAGATGTGTGTTTGTTTTCAGCCACTACATTTGTGGACATTTGTTACAGTAGCCACAGGAAACTAACACGTTTCCGCCCAGGGCCAGTCAGGCCACAGCTGAGTGTGTGAGTAGCCTACTCTGTTCAGAGCTGCCTGGACTTTCCTTCCCATTGGCAGCTCTCGGGGATGGGGGGCGGGTTAGGGCTGGGTCAACAGGCATGGCCCCCAGCATCTGCTGCCCCTAGGCCCCTGCTGAGCCCCGTGTGTGTGGGGGCGGGGGGGGGCGGGGCGAGGAGCCAGTGCTGAGTCCACCGTGACACTGAAGGCAATCCTGCTCAGGGCACCTCCCCCTAACTACAGCAGGGGAAACTGAGGCCTGAGCCACACCGCAGTCTCGTACCTTTCCGGAGGAAGGCCCCGCGGCGCTGGTCCAGCAGGCTGGGGGGCAGCAGCGTGAAGTTGGACATAGGATTGGCCCTCATGGCCTCAAAGGCCGAGTGCGCCACCACAGAGGCCAGCGCCTCCTCGCTCAGCTGCCAGCCCAGGAACTGGCAGACACGCCGCACGGAGCCGGGGAGGTCCTGTGGGCAAAGGAGAGGGGTCAGGGGGGCTGGCAGAGAGAGGGGACCCCAGGCAAGGAAGGAACACCAGACCCAGAGTTTGGATGTTGGAGCCCCAACCCAGACTTGGCTGGGTGACTCCACACCGCTTTGCCTCAGTTTCCCTACCTCCGGGCCAAGGGGTTCGGCTATGGCCGTGGAGGTTTCTGTGCAGGGAGGGAGGGGGTGAAGCAGGGTCAGAGGTCACAGAAGGGGTCAGAGGTCAGCACCTTATGTGGAATCACCCTCCTTGAGGTTAGAAACGGAGTGTCAGCTGGTCTGTGCCCCAGACCAGTTCCTCCCCCAGATCTCCATCCTAGAGCAGCCCCATGGCGCACCCAGTCACTGACTGGGCCAGACTCCTGACCTGGCCAACCCCCTCCCCTTCCCCCTCATGTCCCTGTCAGTCACCAGCCCCACCCCTCTGCCCTTGACTCTCTGCTGTGTCCCCTCTGAGTCCCGATCGCCCTGGCACTGGTCAGGCCCGATTCTCTCCCTATAAGCCCTTGCCCCACTTCCTCCCGGGCTTCCCTGCCTCCCGCCCCCCACACGCAAACCTGGGCCTGCTCCCAGCCTTCCTGTGGCTGGCTCCCTGGTGCCCGGGGACAAGCGTTCCAGTCTCCAGGCCTGGCTCTCAAGGACAGGTGTGGTGGCCCTTCTGAGGTGCTCCCCACCCCCTCCTCCCAGGGACGCACCATCCTCTGCACTGTCCTCCCCATTCTTGGCATGGGGCTGCCGGGAGGGCCCTGTCCACACCCCCCACCACCCCACCTAGCAACCCTCCCCATCCAGATGCAGTGCAAGGACCTCCTGTCCGTGGCCTCCATGGTCCAAATCACTGTGGACTGAGCGCCTGCTGTATACCCAGCCCTGGTCCAAGCCCTGCAGGTGCATCTGCGTTGATCCTGCCCCACAGCCTTGCAGAGAGGGGCCAGTATCTCCAATCGGTACACAGAGGCTCAGAGAAGGGAAGACACTTGTCCAGGGTCACACAGCTCTCCGCTCCACCTCTCGGCCCACCCCAATCTGTGCCTGGGACAGCCAGCCTTTCAGTCAGCTCCGCTCGTGCGGCGGCCCCAGTTTTCCAGGTCATGCCTGGTTTCATAACCACCCAGCCCTTCATCCTCTCAAACCACTGACGTGCCCCAGAAATTCTAACAAGTTGGCAGTCCCTCACACCCAGGGGCAGCCCAGATGCTCTGTCAGGCTCCATGGCCCAGTTTTGGGTTTGGAGAAGAAAGCTGGATGGAAAAGGCGGGGGAGGGGTAACGCCAGAAATCTTTTCAGAATCTTTCCATCAAAAGACATTTACCAGGATGAAGAAAAAGAAACCACCCATGGGGCCCAGGGGCTGTGTGCCTCAGACTCTCTCTAGGTGATAAAGCCCCGTTTCCTCCTCTTTATTTATTTGTTTATTTTTAGCAAAAGGGGAAGGGGAGGGAGAAAGCTGGAGAGAAATATTGATCAGTTGCCTCTCACACACGCCCTGGACCATGGACTGAACCTGCAACTTGGGTATGTGCCCCAACTGGGGATCGAACCGGCAACCTTTTGCTTTGCAGGACAACACCCAACCAAGTGAGCCCTGACACTGGTCGGGGCTGTTACTGCCTCTTAAAATGGGAATAACAGCACTATTGGGGTGAGCCATGTAAAATTACCAAATGTCAGCAATTTCAGGTGGTTCAGTGCCGTGGTAGCTCACCTGCCTGCACTTGGTGAGGGTTAAAGGAGATCAATAGCCCGTGTGTAGCGTTCGGTGCACAAGATTTGCCATTTCTCTTGTCACGAATCAGGCCCTTGCTCAGAATCCGATCACTATTACTTTTTTAATGTTTTTTTGTTTGTTTTTTAGATTTTATTTATTTACATGTAGAGAGAGGGATTAGGCAGGGAGAAAGAGAAACATCAATGTGTGGTTGCCTCTCATGCGCCCCTTACTGGGGTGGGGACCTGGCCCACAACCCAGGCATGTGTCCTGACTGGGAATCGAACCAGCAACCCTTTGCTTCACAGTTAGGCGCTCCATCCACTGAGCCACACCGGCCAAGGCAGAACCCGCACACTCCTACTTTGCAAACTAGTGCTAATGTTCTAGCATCTCACCCGGTCGGGTGGCGACGACACACCGGCGCTGGATACTGCGGCCCTCACAACAGTGCTGTGAGGGTGCCTTTCCCACCCGTTTTAAGGATGAGAGCTCTGAGGCTCTGAGAGATTTGAACCGCCTCACTGGACACCAAAATCCAGTCTCTTCCCACTGCAAAAAGTGCTGGCAGGAAGGAGAGCACCAAGAATACACGAAAGGCACACGCAAGAAGAGAACGTGCCTGAGGCTGCTGGTGAAAGGACAAGTACTGGGAGCGTCCCAGGCTTTGGGACTCTGGGGACAGATTAAACGCCTAGAGCGGCTGAGCCCTTGCCCCACTTCCTACAAGTCGTTGTGGACTGTTCCCGCTAGAAGCCCAGCATCCTCCTTGCAGCTGGACAAAGCTGTAGGCATTCTGTATGGCCCCTACTTCCAGGAAGCCCTCCCTGATTGTTCCAGCCAGAAGGCGTCTCTCTCCCGGGTGCCTGTCCCAGGTTACGTCTGCTGGGGTTCAGACAGGATCCCAGTCTATCGCTAAAGTTTCCTCCCAAGACTTCCCTCGGCCTTTCAGGTCCCAGCCACCAATGAAGGTCACTTTCCACGTGCCACAGTTTCATGTGATGTCATCGATCCTATTACCTCCCCTGCTCAGAATCCACCTGGGGCTCCCACCTACTCGGAGAAAGCCAAAGTCCTTACTATCTGCCTTCATTTCCCACCCGACCTTCACTCACTGGGCCACGAGGCCTCTTTCCAATCCTGGGAATACATCAAGCACACTCTCACCCCAGGGCCTTTGCACTGGCTGGTCCCTCTGCCCAGGACACTTCCCCAGATGTCTCCGTGGCTCCCTCTCCTTCTTCAGATCCTTGCTTAGCTTAAGTATTATCTTCTCCTGAAGGCCTCACTTCCCCTTCCCTGGCTGGTGTGGCTCAGTGGATTGAGCGCCAGCCTGGGAACCAAGAGGTGGCCGGTCCAATTCCCAGTCATGGCACATGCCTGGGTTGCAAACCAGGTCCCCAGTAAGGGGTGTGTGAGGGGCAACCACACATTGATGTTTCTCGCTCTCCCTCTCTCTCTTCTTCCCTTCCCCTCTCTCTAAAAATAAATAAATAAAATCTTTTAAAAAATTCTCACCTCTCCTCACCACTCTCCTTAAAAGTCCCACCCACACATTCCTTGCCTTTCTCTCCTTTCTCCTTCTTCTCCCCAGCCACCATCTATTTTATTTATCTGCCCACGGCCCCTCTCCCGCTCACGGGCTCAGGGACCCTGTGCTGTTCACCGCTGTGGCCCCAGTGCCTGGTGCATCCGCCACAGCAGAGTGGCCTTAGGGAGGGGAAGTGGGGGGCCATGAGGAGAGGAGTTGGGGGTGCTGGGCGGGGAATCACCTTCTGCAGCTCCTCGTAGGTGATAAACAGGAAGTTGTCTTTGCCCTGCATCCGAATCCAGCCTTTAATGTGGTCGAACCAGGAGCCGAACTGCACTGCGGGCAGAGGGGCGGAGGGGTGAGGGCCAGGCAGCAGGGCCACCCCGCTGGGGCGCCGAGGGACCTGGCTGGCCACCATGGCCCCTCCAAGCGAGATGCCTCCCCCCAGCCCCTCACGTCTGGTGCCTGTGTCTCCCTCCCTGTCTCTCTCTGTCTCCATCTTTCCCCACATTTATTTCTCTGTCTCTCTCTCTCTGTCTCTGCCTTAGTCTGTCTCAGTCTCTGGTTCTTGCTCTCTGTTTCTATTTCTTTCATTGTCTTTGGCCTCCCCCTCCCTCTCCATCCCTCTCTCTCTGTTCCTCTTGGTCTCTGTAATGCTCTGTATCTCTGCCCCCCCCCCCCCCCCGTCCCTGTTCTCCTCTGGGCCACTAGGGGCTCCCGCCACACCCACTCCTCTGTGCTCACCTTCGCCTTTGAGGAAGTTTTGCAGGAACTGGTCAGGTGTGCCAGGGTCCTTCAACTGTCCGGCAATCTTGGAGTAATGATACAGCGACACCACCACGTCCCGGGGGTTCCGGCCCATGTAAATCACCTGTACGAGGGTGTCAGGGAGAAGGGAGAAGGTGTCAGACACAGCCAGGACCCCAGCCCCTACAGGCTGTGTGCCTCGAGCTCCTATCTTCTGACCCTGCAGCAGGAAAGCCTCCGGGTGGACTTCGCAGGGGACTTCCCAGCTTCTCGGTAGCTCGGATTATTTCACCTCACCCCAGACAGAGGACGGGGAGACCTCCCTCCAACCACATTCTAGGAGGAGAGAGGGGCTGTTCCTGGGTCCAGTGGGAGGGCCATTTGGCTTCAGGGAATGAAGAGTGGATTAGAAAGGTATGGAGTTCAGGATGAAGGCGATCAGGATGACAGGTGTTGAGCAAAACAGGAGAGAAGCTGCTCCTCCTGCCTGTGCCCAGAGCTGAGGCCTCAGCCTTCTCCCCTACCTCCTCCCCAGCCCCCCAACCTCCACGCAGCCCCAGAGGCCCTTTCTTCACCCAGAGCTGACCCCGCCCTCCTTGGCTCTCCAGCTCCCCAGGATAGAGTCCCCGCGCCTGGGCCTGGTGTTCGAGGCCCCAACTGCCTGGCTCCAATCTGTTTCCCGGGTTTACATTCTGCAACCAGCCCCCTCAGTCCCCTTGGGTATGTCCTTTCCTGTCAACTGTTTCCTTTCACAAGATCCAGGGCAGCCACATGGCAGTCAGCCATGTAAGTGTATGTGGCCAACTTCCAACAAAAACCCTGGACACCAAGGCTCGGCACGCATCCCTGGTGGGTAATCCCCTAGGCTTGCTGTCCCAAGTCATTGCTGGGAGGGCTAAGCGCTGTCCACATGAGTCCCCAGGACAAACAATGGCAGCTGGCACCAGGTCTCTGCCCACCCCACGTGCCTCTTCCCTCTGCTAATTTTATTCTTTTTTTATTTTTAAAAGATTTTATTTCTTTTTAGAGAGAGGTGAAGGGAGAGAAACACGGATGTGGGAGAGAAACATCCATCGGTTGCCTCTTGCACGCACCCTACTGGGAACCTAACCCACAACCCAGGCGTGTGCCCTGACTGGGAATGGAACAGTTCGTGGGACGCCGCCGCCCAATCCACGGAGCCACACCAGTCAGGGCCCCTCTGCTGATCTTAATCTCTGGTCTTTCACTGTGGTAACTGCAACTGTGAGTCTAACTCTGAGTCCTTCTAGTGGATCCCGGAGCCTGAGGGTGGCCTTGGGGCCTCCTGGGCTGCATTCCCTGTCCTGTCTCTGTCTCCACTCACCCCCTGGGTGACCCCCGCTTTAACGACTCATTTCGTTATCTATCTGCAAATTGCCAACATGTGTGTCCAGCGCAGATCTCTCCTGTCAAGTCCAGATTCGTCCACCTCACTGCCCCCTGGCACCCTCTGCAGGGACGTCGATGGGCCACCGCGGGGCTCCGCACCTTCCGCCTAGCCTCTCCCAGTTTGCTCCCGCTCAGCCCCATCCTCCCACTTCCTGCAGCCAAATGCCTGGAGACAACACCCCTGACTCATCTGTTTCTCTCACACACCCACGTCCAATCTGTCAGCAAACCGTCCTGTTTCTAGCTTCAAAATACAGCCCTTTTTCTTGACCTCCATGGCCACACCACCTGGTCACCTCCATCCACGCCTTTCACCTGGACTCTCCCAAAGTCGCCTCCTCCCCGCTTACCGCCCTCGTGGCGACGGGCTGTTCCCCACCTAGCCAGCAGAGGGCGCCAGTGAAAACCCAAGTCTCCAGTCTCTCTGCTCAGAGCGCTTCTCCAGCTCAAGTCCCCGCCGCAGCCCACAGGGCCCTGCACATTTCGGATCCCCCGTCCCGTTACCTTGCCGACCTCATTTCCACTCCTCTCCCCCTCTATCACCTGGCTCCAGTATCCCAAGCCGTCTTGTTGGTCTTCAGGCACGTCACACTCAGTGAAGGGCCTTTGCACTTGCTCTCCCCTCTGCCTGGAATTTTCTTCCT
The DNA here is from genome assembly GCA_004024845.1 of Tonatia bakeri. Taxonomy (NCBI): domain Eukaryota; kingdom Metazoa; phylum Chordata; class Mammalia; order Chiroptera; family Phyllostomidae; genus Tonatia; species Tonatia bakeri. The sequence goes on from PVIA01005844.1 coordinate 54,810, forward strand.
CTAGACCGCCGCACCCCCGCACCCCCGCACCTCCAACCGGCTTCTTCCCTCACCTCCCAGGTCTTTACTCAGATGGGACATTCTCACTGGGGCCTCCCTTGCCCACCCTACTCACAGTAGCCACGCCCGCCCCTGACCCTAACCCTCATCCTCTCCTTCACGACATCAGGTTTTCATTTGGACAGTCAATAGTTGCCTTATTTACTCCATCTATTCTCTGCCTGTTCCCCTTTAGAATGTGGGCGGGGTCCATCAATATGTGCTGAATTCATCATCAGTTAGTTATGCCCTCCCCGCCCCCCAGACACCTCCCATGCCTCCCTCCCCCTGCACCTTGGCCTTGGAGGTGAAGAAGGACTTCGTGAAGAGCTGGATGGGGAGGTGGGAACTCATGAGGCGGGGGTTGGACTCATCCTGGAGGCTGAAGGCACCCACGACGGTCTCGCACCAGGGCGCCCGCTGCCAGATGGGCACCGAGCGGACCCAGGAGGGGTCCCCGTCCTTTATGATTAAGCTGAGGATCTCGATCATCCAGTTGGTGCCTGGTGGGAGAAATTGGGCAAATTAATCGGAGGTGGGGAGGGTTGAAGAGAGGGGATGTATCATGGCTGCATTTATTGCACAAATGGCCACGTAGTTGGTAGCGCGGATTCCTCACAAGCAGAGGAAGTGGCGGGGTTGGTTATCTCTATTTTCAGAGCAAGAAACTGAAGCTCAAAGAAATGAGGTCGCTGGCCCAAGTGGCAGAGCTCCGAAGGTGGTGTGTGGTGGAGACCGGCTAGCTGTCCACCCAGCCCCGTTCCATTTTCCGACCGGGAACATGATGGGACTACACAGCCTTCCCTGCAGCTGCGTGGGGCCATGTGACTGAGTTCTGGCCAAGGACGTGCAGGTGGCAGCCATGTGCAGCCACTTCCAGGCCTGGCCCATAAACACCTCCCACGTGATCTGCACTCTCTTGCTCTCCCGTCTGCCGGCTGGATGCAAAGACACCAGTGGAAACTGGGGCTCCGGGGGATGGCAGAGCCACAGCCCGAAGGGGCGGGGCTGTCTGAGAGGGCCGGATCACCCCCCATCCCCACTTCCCTGCGTCCATCCTGCACTGGCGGGAGTTCACAGGGTGAAATAAAGCTTCTGTTGGGTCCAGCTTCTTAGATTCTGAGGCTCATGGATTAGGGTGGAAGGACTTGCTAATACATAGGGGAAGCTGGAATTGAATCCAAACTCAGCTTTTTTCACGGCCCCTTTCTGGGAGTAACGCCCTGATTGTGTGAGAAGCCACAAATGACATGTAGATAGAAGGGACCTCATTCATGACCCAGGTCACAGTTGTGTGGATTCCAGAATTCTACAGGCAAGTCAGTCCAGAAATAATAATTAATAATAATAATAATAATAATAATAATGAATGTTAACAATCACCTATTATTAGTATTATATTGCCTTGGATTCTAACAACCACCCTGTGCCAGTCTCAGTGCGTGGCCTTTCCACCCCAGATCCACGGTGCTGGTTGATACTGGGACTGAGCCCCACAAACGTTCCTCCTTTGCCAGCCAGCGCAATATCAGGCTGTCAGTAGAGGGCGCCGGAGGAACCCTGCAGGAGGACGGGGTTTCTCTTCCTAGTTTTCGTGGGCTCCTCTCAGCCAGCTCCAGTGATGGACAGTGACCGGCAGTGCAATGGATCCAGTGACAGTTACTCCGCCCCTGAGCCCGCCCTCAGCAAATTTCTTCGGAATATCTGCTTCGGCCACACAGGGCGAGGCTGCTCCCTATATTGGCGCCTTCCGTGTCCATTGGAGTTCTTGTGACCCTTTGGTAGTTTAATCCCGTTACTAGTTAATAATTTTTTTGTGTGAGTGTGTGGTCAAGTAAACAGAACATGCAATTTACCGATTTACCCATTTTAAGTGGGAAAGTGAACAGAACATAGAATTTATCAATGTAGCCATTTTAGGTGGCATTAAGTACATGTGCTGGGCACTGTTTCAGGCTAAAAGAACACAGCAGTGAAAACACAAACTAACAAATATACCCCGTCACCCTGACTGGCATGGCTCAGTGAGTTCAGTGTCATCCTGCAAAGCTAAACGTCATCGGTTCGATTCCTAGTCAGGGCACATGCCTGGGTTGTGGGTCAGGTCCCCAGTGGGGGCGTGAGAGAGGCAATGTTTCTCTGGCACACTGATGTTTCTCTCCCTCTCTTTCTCCCTCCTTCTCTAAGAAAATAAATAAATAAAATCTTTAATAAAAAGGAAATATTTGCCCTGTTTGTCCCCACATTTTAGTGGGGAAACCAGAGAGTAAATCAAGAGATAGAATGCAACACAGCAGTTGGTATTGTTACGTGGAGTCAAGAATGAGGTTACTTAAGGGGACAGAGAGGGGAAGGATGGGGACGCTATTTTAGCCACTGAGGTCAGCAAAGGTCTGCCTGGGGACGTGACAGCTGACCCAAGGCAGGAGAGAGATCTGGGGGGAGGGTCCTGAGAGGGGGACCTGCCAGTGCCAAGGCCAAGTCACCCCACTCTGAGCCGACCCAGCCCCCCTTCCCTTTCTCGTTGTCTTTGGTGTGCGCTTGTCACCCTCTGTCCATGCCCCCCAGCCCCACCCCCACCCCACCAGACCCAGCAGGTACCTGACTTGGGGTAGGTGACCACAAAGATGTCATCGTCCCGCACCTCTGCATTCTCCGTGCTGCTGATGCTCTCGGGTGAGTAGACGGCCAGGGGGAAGGGGATGCCTTTGTACCAGAAGTATTCACCTGACAACTTCTGGCTGCAGGGAGGTGAGGGAGACACCGTGAGAACAGGGAAGAGGTGAGGGCAGAGGTCACCTGGGCGGGTGCAGGGCCAGGGGCCTGCACTGGAGTGTCCTCTAAGGTCCCAGGAGCCTGTAGGGTGTCCAGTTTTACAGCTGAGGTCACCAGGAGACACGGCGGTGGAAAGCGCCAGAAGAATCTCTGGGCGGGAGGGAGGGCGAGCAGGGAGATGGGCAAGGAGCACCCCACTCACTAGTGGGACCTTGGCAGGGGGCTCCCTCTGCGCCTCGTTTTTTCATTTGCATAGTGAGGATGGTTTGCTGAAACCTCGCCACAACCCTGTGAGGCCACGATGATTATTATCCTCATTTTGTGGAGGAAGACATAGAGGCACAGAGAGGTTGTGTGACTTTCCCAAAGCCACACAGCCGGCGGGACGGAGAGCCCTTCACCTCTGCAAAGTAGGGCTAAATGTTTTCCCCGCACACTGACTCTGCGCCCCAGCTCTCGAGGAAGACGCTAAGCCACCACCCCATTTTACCAATGAGGAGACCGAGGCCAGAGAAGGCAGGTGCCCTGCCCACCCCTGCGCGGCCACAGAGCGGCGCGGCCCGTCCGCTGACGCAGACGTGACCGTCTTCAGCTTCAAGCCCTTTGCTCGAGCTGTTTCTCCAAACCCCCGCAGCGTGTTCCCACGGCCACGGGCAAAAGTAAAGGCGTCCGAAGTGGGGGGTCTTAAGAGCTATGAGTTCAATCCTCTGTTTTTTCTCTCGCAGCCTCCCCTCCCCCCAGAGTCTTCTGTCCGTGGTGTGGGAGAGGGATGCGTATTTGGGGGACCTGACTAAGGTGCAGTTGAGTTGGGGAACACATTTCACTAGGACACAGTTGTGGGGTGGGGTACTGATAAAATCACAGTCGCGTCGGCGACGGTTACAGCGAGCCTGGCGGGTGCAGGGATTGAGCGCGAAGACACGAAGGCTGGGGGCGGCCAAGTCTCGCGCTCCAGGGCACCGGGCATTGGAAGTACACGGCGGAGGAGGAGACTCGCGTTGGAAGCGTGTGGACCCGGAAGCTGGCGTGTTATTTTTCTGGAATGTTTGCACTGGGCATCAGCCTTCAAAACGAAGCAAGTTGCTGGGATGTTTTGTCTCATTCTGATTAACCATTCCCTCTACCGAAGGTTACCAGCGCCTCGGGGAGAACCCCCTCAAACGACATCAGCTTCAGGCCCCACAAAACCTGTATCTGCCAAGCCCCAGCTGCCACACTGTGTGACCATCCGTTTGTGGCTTTCTTTCTTTTTTTCATTTATGTATTGATTTTAGAGAGGGGGGAGGGAGAGAGAGAGGTAAATAACCATCAATTACTTGTTACACCTATTCGTGCATTCATTGGTTGATTCTTGTATGTGCTCTGACCAGGGATCGAACCCACGACCCTGGCATGTTCCGAGGATGCTCTAACCAACTGAGCCACCTGGCCAGGACTATTTGTGTCTTTATAGAATACATAGGACAATACAGTGAAGTGGGAAAAAAATTGTAAGTAGGTTATATCATCTGTGGATTTTATTTCAACATAGCAAGGAGGGTGTTTCAAATCCTCTGTTATATAAAGAGGGTTGGGGGCCAACGGCACAGATAAAAGCCCAGAAACATACTGTCGACTGAAGGATGAGGGACACAAGAGTGTCCAGATCACCTGAGTCCAATCATGGGAAGGTTGAACACAGGAGAAAGTGCCCTGTGGTGTCAGAAGGTGGATTCCCCCTTGGGGGAATGGGTGATTTCGGGGTAGGGGCAGGTGGAGGGCCCCTGAGCCATTGCACAGTACTCCTGTGCATTTTACTTTACTAAAGCATTCACTGCCCTGGCTGGTGTGGCTCAGTGGATTGAGCACCGACCTGCGAACCAAAGGGTCACAGTTTCAATTACCAGTCAGGGCACACGCCTGGGTTTCGGGCCAGGTCTCCAGTAGGGGGCGCGCGAGAGGCAACCACACATCGATGTTTCCCTCTCTTTCTCCCTCCCTTCCCTTCTCTCTAAAAATAAATAAAATCTTTTAAAAAGTTCACTGAATGAATGAGTAAAATGTTAAAGGAAAAAAGTACTCTTCCCACGAAAACAACTGCTGTTAATAAAAAAGGAGGCGAGGTGTTGGGTTCAGTGATGTTGAAAACCCAGCTGCCTTTTCTGTTAGTCCCTCCCTGTCTGCCGAGTTGACAGATGAGGAAACGGAGGCCCACTGAGGACTGTGACTTGCCCGGCAAGCTCCTGGTGTCTTCCCTGAAGGTCTCCATCAGCCTCAGAGATTTGTGGGGTGGGGAGTTTCTCCAAGGCCTGGCATGAGGGTCGGGCTTGGAGCCAAGGGCAAAAGCTAGAGAGAGAACTGTGACCTCTGCCTGGGGTCCCAGGAGGGCTCTGGGGAGCCCCAGTGAGGCTCCGCCCAGCCAGCCAGTGTTCCCAAAGGGCAGCAACCCCACAGGGTCAGAGGGGGACTGTTTGGGAATCTTGGGTGTGTGGTCTATGGTTTGCTGGTAAAGGCCCCTTTGTTCCTGGCCGGGGGCTGTTCCCCAGGGGACAGGGAGGGAGAGCTGGTTATCCTCAGAGGGGTAGGGGTGAGGACTTTGCTGGCCGTGCTTCTGAGTAACCAAAGTGGTACAGGTATGAATAAGAGTGCAGTTCTGGGCACTGACTGGGTAGATCAGTTAGTTAGAACATCATCCCCATTCGTCAAGGTTGTGGTTTTGATCCTTGGTCAGGGCATCTACCAATCAACCAATGAATGCATCAATAAGTGGAACAATAGCCCTGGCTAGTGTAGCTCAGTGGATTGAGTGTGGGCCTGAGAACCAAAGGGTTGCTGGTTCCATTCCCAGTCAGGGCACATGCCTGGGTTGCAGGTTAGGTCCCCAGTAGGGGGCGCAAGAGAGGCAACCACACATTAATGATTCTCTCTCTCTTTCTCCCTTCCCTTCCCCTCTCTCTAAAAATAAATAAATAAAATCTTAAAAAAATAAGTGGAACAACAAATTGATGTTTCTCTCTCCTTTCCTCTGTCTTTCAAATCAATAAATAAAAACTTTTTTTTTTTTAAAGGCGCTGTTCTGGAGCTGCACGTCTTGGGCTCAGAGTCTGGCTTTGGCACCTCCCAGCCGAGCTGAGGTCAGGTGCTTAAATTACCCTGTGCCTCAGTTTCCACAACGGTAACATGGGGGCAAGAGAAGTAGCACAGTGTCTTGGCTAATGGCATAAACCTGGGACCAGAATATGTGGGTTTGAATTCTATGTCCCGCCAGCTGTGTGGCTGTGGGCCAGTCACTCACCCTCTCCTTGCCTCAGTTTCTTCATCCGTAAAATGGATTAAAATAATCATTACCTTATAGAGAGTTTTTGTGAGCATGAAAAAGTGCTAAGAACTGTGCCTGGCACCAAAAAAGCTCTATATAAATATTTGTTAATTTTTAACAATAGGAATAGTGGGAGGGCTTAATGGGCCAATAGCAGTAAAAATGATGGGCTCATGGTATATAGTCAATACTCTGGGCTAAAATTATTATCACACACAGTAATAGAGGCCACACTGGACATTGTGTGAACCCAAAAGAGGAGTTGGTTACCACAGGGTCTGGCACTCATTAGGCCCTCAGCGCACCTAATTATTTTAATTGTTCACAGATGTTATCAGGTACCCCATAGGCTGAACATGAACGTGGTCTTAGTGATGTCACCGGTTGCTGGGCAGATTTAGCCCAGTGGGTGGGTGCTCTGAGGTCATCAGTTACTAGGCAGATTAGCAGCTAAGTGCCTAGGCCTTGGCTCTCTCTCTGTGCCTTGGGCAACAGATGGGATTTCTTTGAGCCTCAGTTTCCTCATCTGTCTCATGAGGTTAATGGTCATCTCAACCTCAGGACTTTCCTCCTACTTGAGGGTTCAAAGGGATAAAAATGTGAAGCACCTGGCTGCTGCTGAATGCTGAGGAAACTGACGCTTTCATTAGTCTGTGTTATTTTAGCCTTTGCTCCGGGAAAACAGCTCCTTAGGGAAAAATTTCCTCCCCAGTCTGTGGGAGAGGAAAACGGAGATGCCAAATTGGAAAATATCCTGTGCCCTTCAGGAGCCACTGGATATTCACTGAAGGCCTTGACATCCTCCAAATCCAGTCCAAGCCATGCCCCAGGAGGGACCCACAGTGCCAGGCTCGGCCTGTGCTCAGTGTTGGCTGACTGGATAAATGTGTGAGTGAATGATGTGTGATGAAGGGAAGTGGGGATGCAAGAAGGGCTTTAGCAATAAAAAAAAATGAAGGAAAGTCAGTCCAGGCTAACGTGGCTCAGTGGATTGAGTGTCGGCCTGTGAACTAAAATGTAGCTGGTTCGATTCCCAGGTTCGATTCCCAGTCAGGGTACATGCCTGGGCTGTGGGCCAGGTCCCCAGGTGGGGATGTGAGAGAGGCAACCACACTTCTCTCCTTCTCTGTCTCCCTCCCTTCCCCTCTCTCAGGTATGTCCACAGTTTCTCAGTTCAACTGTGGGCAATTTAGCATCCCCTTTAGAGATTCCCAAAGCTGGGGCCCCCTTCCACTGCACCCGGAGCCCAGAACAACAAGCTGCTCAATACAGGCATCAACACTCCCTAGATACGAGGCATGAATGGGGTGAGATCTGCCCGAGGCCACACACCAAGTACCAAGCTGAGCTGGGGTATGAACCTCTGAACCTCTGTCCTATTGATCCCAGTCCCTCCTTCCGCCAGCACTGAGCACTATCCCTACCTCCCATATTTGCATCTGCTATTCCTCCTGCTAGCGATGCTGTCCCCTGAGCACTCCCCCTGCCTCAAACGGCTGTTTCTACACTTGCATATGGAGGCCAGGGTGGCCCCACCCAGATTCCTGCCTGACCAAACCCTGGCATGTCCTAAAAACAGGTGCTGTGTGCCTCCTCTCCCATCTGGGAAATCCCATCTGGCCCAGGGTGACCTTTTCTTCTCCCCGGGGTCACAAGCCTGGTTTGTTCCCACACCACGTCCAGGGCCTGGCACGCAAGCATCGCTCGACTAGAGCAGAGGAATTAGGACGGCAACTGAGCAGGGTCAGAGCCTTGCGGTGGGAGTGACTGGCCCACATGACCAGCACCTGGCAGAGCACCTGCTCAGCCCATAGAAGGTGCCCGGCCTTCCCTGCTCGGGAGACCCCAGGACGCGAGACTCTGAGACTGGGCCGACACGTCGGCCCTCCTGCCTCCACGTCGGCCCTCCTGCCTCCACGTCGGCCCTCCTGCCTCCACTCCAGTCTGCCAGGCCCTGGCCCTCCCCTCCATCCAGCGCATGTCTCCTACTTGGGCCCTGGCCCCTCGACCCCGCCTCCTCCCTAGTCTCTGGGCCCCCATGTTCTCCCTCTTGTTCATCCTCGGTGTGGCCACAGCTCCTCAGCCCAGAATGCAAGGCCCTGCACAGTCTGGGCCTGCCCACCGCTCCGGCTGCCTCAGACCTCCGGCACCCCATCTGACTTCCCTCTGGTCCTGCCAGGGGCATGGGGTAGGAGAGCCATGTCTATGGAAATTCAATGACAAGGACATGAATTATCACACACTCCTCCCAGAACCCCATGAAGTGGTTATTGGGAGCACCCCTTTGTGCCAGAAGACATGGGGGCCCAGAGAGGTTAATGCCTTTCCCCAAGGTCACACAGTCTTGAAAGGATGCCTCAGTAGAGACCTGTCATTGAACCACCCCTCCCTGCCCCCCACCTGCCACTAGGACACAGTGTGTCTGTCTCATTCAGTGTCTGGCACACAACAGGTGTGCAGTGAACAAACCGGCCCCCAGTTCAGAACCCCTGGAGGTGAGGCCTCCGTTGCCCACCCCAGAGGCACCCCAGCCCACCCGCTGGGGAAGGAAGACGGGCTGAAGTGGGAGAGATTTGGGATTCGAACCCAGGCTCCGCTACCCACTAGCTGTGTGACCTTGAATATATAGCTTACCCTCTCTGAGCCTCAGTTTCCTCATCTGGAGAAGGAGGGAAGAAAGGCCATCCTTGAGGGAATTTGGTGAGGATTGAGAGATGCTGCTGACACTTGCCTGGATTACGGCTCCTTACTGACCTCCCCCAGAGTCAGTGCCCCGCCCCCACTGCCACCACAGGCCTGAGGGGCTTCTGCTCCTCCTCTCTGCTCAAAACCCTCCCCTCTCACTCAGGGCAGAAGTGGAGTCCTCACGGGGACTGCAAAGCCCAGCACGACCTTCCCCGATCCCTCTGCGAGTCAAAGTCTCCCCTCTCCACTTTGCAGCCACTCTGAGCTCCTTGCTGCTACGCTTCAGGCTGAGTCCTGCCTCAGGGCCTTTGCACTGCCTGTTCCTCTGTCTTCTCCCATTCAGGCCTGTGGCTGACATCCTCCCCTCTTTCAGGTCTTTGCTCCGACGCCCTGTTTACGACCGAACCGCCCACTCCCCAGCTGGCTTGCTTTCTCACAGCACTTCTCGCCTCTGAGACGCTCTCATGGTTTACATATTACATGGATCGTTTGCCTTCCTTCTCCACTTGGGTGTCAAGTCCATGAAGCCACAGGTTTTTTTTCCTGTCTCTCTTGATTGCCAATGTATCCGAGATACCGGCACACACAGAGGGTGTGTCAATGCTTGTTGAAAAAATAAAAAGAACAGCAAGAGCGCTCCCTGGCACAATACTCCCACTATATTAGGTGCCTTAGTTCATTTATTTTCTCAACAGCCCTGGGAGGTGGGCAGTATCGCTATTCTGTGTTGCAAACGAGGAACTCAAAGCAGAGAGAGGCAAAACCACTTGGCTAACGTCACACAGCTGCAGAGGACAGACAGAGCTGGAATTTGAATGCAGGCAGTGTGGCCCTGCAGGTAACAGCCCACCCACCCAGTGCCACGGGGCAGTGCCCCCTGGCTCCTGCACACACACAGTTCTCCCCAGGCGTGCCCGCTATGGGCAGGGGCTGCGGGGTGTTGGGGGGTGGGGGGGTTAGGAAGACACAGGTTTGACCTCGGGCAACTACTCACACGTTTACAGCTACAGTGTTTATAATCGTCCGAAACTGGGAACGCCCTCATATCCTTCAATAGGTGAGTGAACAAGAGTGTCCCCGTCACACACTCAGTCCCCACTTGGCACTGATGAGAAATGAACCGTGCGGACACCTACAGCCTAGCAGAGGAGTCTCAAAGGTGCTGCAAGTGAAGGAAGCCAGCCCCAGAAGGTCACAACCTCTGACCCCGTTGACAGGGCTGTGGTGAGCTGAATAATGGCCCCGAAGACGTCCCCGGCCCAATCCCAGAACCTGGGAGTTTGCTGCACCGCACAGTGAAAGGGATTCGGCAGTGGGGGTGACGTGAAGGATTTTGAGATGGGGAGATGGTTAGGAAGGGCTCTTAATGTAATTACAAGGGTCCTCACAAGAAAGTATCCCTTGGCAGCCTCTTGAAGCTGAAAAAGACCAAGAAATGGACTCCCCACTGGAGCTTTCAAGAAGAATGCAGCCTTGAAGTGTCTGAGAACAATTCTGAGCTGTTTCAAGCCGCTCGGTTTGTGGTCATTTGCTGTCGAAGCCGTAGGAAACTACCACAGTGACGTTTTCAAAAAGACACAACCGTGTGGACAGAGAAGAGACCAGCAGCTGAGGGGCCAAGTGGGGTGTGATGACAGGGGGTGATGGACAAGTTCTGTGTATTGACTGTGGTGCTGGTCACCCAAATGTGTACATGTGTCAAAACGCACAGAACTATACACTCCTAACACATGCAACAATCAATCTTACTGGATGATTTTTAAAAAGAACCTCATATAAATGCTTAACGCCCGTCAGCCACGGTTATAGTCAAACACCCATTTGGCCAGTGTGCCTCTGGGCTACCCAGAGACATGCAGAGAAGCAACTCCTGCCTCGGATCCGCTGTGTGACCCCCCGCCACTCTCTAGCCCTCTGGTCGCACTTGAAGAATGAGCAGTGGTGGGGGAGGGGGTCACCAGGACCTCTTTCCCAGACTGGGACCTCTCAGTCTGATGTCCAAAGAGAGCTTTCTGTCCCTGGGAGCCTTAGATTTGTTTGTTTGTTGGCCTCAGATGAGGTGTATTCTTCCACGCAGCCCACAAATATTTATCGAGCATCTACTATGTGCCAGGCCCTGGAAGTTACAGCGGGGAGTGCAAGTGGCAAAAAACCCTACTGCCGCTTACATTTTATTGAACAATGAGTGGATGGCATGGGAAAAAAAGAAGTGGGGGAGGGGAGGGGTGTCTGGGAGCGGGGGGGGGGGGGCTGCAGCTTTAGAGTGTGGAGCCAGGGGACGGCCCTCCAAGGGGCTGGCATTCACCTGCCCTGAAGGAGGTGAGGGGAGGAGCCCTGAGGGTGCCAGTGTGTGCAAAGCCGGTGGGCTGCTGGCACCCTGGGGTCTCAGTGGGGCTGGAGCTGCCGCCCTCTTCCCGCCCTTCCAGGAGCGCCATCGAGCCAGGGGCGACTTCCTCGGCAGCCCTGCTGTCCTACTGACTCACGGAGGGCACCTGCGGTCAGCCCGGCTCGCCTCTCTCCCTGGGTGACCGGCTCTGCCAAGAGTCTGCAGCCAGAGCGGGCTCGACTCTCCGCACTCCAGAGCACACGGCGCAGTCGGCCTCCCGCGACTCGGCCTGCCTTTCCCTGGGCTGATCTCTCTGACAGGGGTGCCCCTCCTCACCTCCCGAATTCCACCGGGGCCAGCGGCCCCTGCTCCTCTGGGCCCCTCCGCTTGGGCAGAATGATTCATGCCTTGGCCAGAGTGCAGAGAAACCACCTGTGTCTTTGTCCTCCCCTTGGAAACTCTTTGGGAGATGACTTGACAACATTTGTTACCTAGGGCCCTGGGGACACCCGTCCATGTATCTGGTTACCCAGCAGCGTCCTGTTTCCTTCTTCCTCCTTTAATACTTAGTAATTATTTTCTTTGTCTATTATTCTTTAAATACTTAGTAATTATTTCCTTTGTCTATTACCTTTTATAAGTCAATCTTCTCCCCTAGTAGGGAAGCAGAGGGAGCAGAAATTATCTGCCTATTTAGTCCCACCTCCAAGAGTCACTACATTGTTTTGGATGCACAAATGAACGTGACCCGCAGAAATTCAGGGCATAGGTGCCAGGTGAGGAAAAGTCCAGTGAAATATACACCAGAATGTTAATTGCAACATCATTTATGAGAAGAACCTGAATAATAGGGGCCCCAACTTTGGAATGCAGCCATTTCCAAAGGAGGTGTTTGTCTTGATAGGGATTCTGGTAACACACATATTTCTCCAAATGGGTGCGCTTTAGATTTCTGCAGAATATCATATGTCAACATCACCTATGAAAGGAAAAATCCACAGGCAAATATTGAAGTCTACTTCATGCTATGCAGCCTAGAACGTGGAGGGCAAAACGCTCTAATGGTCTCTGTGACTGCCTTAGAAAGGCATCACCAGTGAGAAGTGCCGATGGATGGGCATGGGTATAACACAAGAAAATAATGAAGTATAGTAAAATCTGAGTGGTGTTGGGGGGGCATAGGAGTGTTCCCTGGATCATCCAGCGTTTTCATACGCTTTGAAACTTCCGTAGGAAGGGTTGGAGGGGTAAGGAGGTGGCATTTATTTGGCCAGATATCTGGGACATTACAAAGTGAAAAGGCCAGGAGAGAGACAGATATAAAGTAGTATCTGACTTATGTTTAAAAATAAGCAGAGACAGCCCTGGCTGGTGTGGCTTAGTGGATTGAGTGTGGGTCTGTGAACCAAAGGGTCACTGGTTCAATTCCCAGCCAGGGCACATGCCTGGGTTGCAGGCCAGGTCTCCAGTGCGGGGAGCATGTGAGAGGCAACCACACATTGATGTTTCTTTCCCTCTCTTTCTCCTTCCCTTATCCTCTCTAAAAATAAATAAAGTCTTAAAAAAATAAGCAAAGACCAGATACACACTTTGATAGATACACACTCTGAAGTAAAGTAAAATGTCCTGGCACCTGCATTAAAAGTGGTTACTCCAGGGATGGGTCTGGGTGGCTGTGGGGACTAGAATTTGCCACCTCACACCTGTCTATACATTTTGAATTGCAAATTGAGGATATACGGGTAGTGACTGCCATGTGCTTGCCCTCTGCCCCCCTGGCTGGTGCGACCAGAGCCATCTAAGGGGACTTGGGAGCCACAGACGGAGGACAGCAGAGCCCAGGTCCCAGACCACGCGCCCAAGAGAGCCACATGGGCCTGGGGTGTGAGCCCGCTTTGAACTGCACTGTGCGAAGCCCCAGGAGTGTGTGTGTGGGGGGAGGGTTGGCTGGGCGGGTGGGGGACATGTTTGTTACATCCCCTAAACTGCCTGAATACAGACACGTATACGTTTTTTTCTTTCCACAAAATCTAATTAGGAGAATAAATTCTTGGGTCCTATCTCTACATCGATTGGTCATCTGGGTATACCAATAAGTTCATGATGTTATCACAGTCGGCCTCGGGGCCCCGGGACCACCAGCATGGTGTGTAACTAACTGTGGGTGTGGAAGTACAAGCAAGCACTTTCCCAAGGAGGGGGGATGAGGGGGACCTCAGGTGCCACCTCTGCCTCCTTCTCCTCCCACTCCTCCCCCTCCCCTCCCGTCTCTACTCTTTCTTTTTTTATTTAATAAAAACTTTAATTAATTACTTTTTTAAGAGAAAGTTTATTTAGAAAGTGGCAGAGGTAGAAGAAGTGAGCCAGTTGGGCTGCGTGGGCTCGAGAAACAAGTTCCAGAGGCAGAAGAAGGGCCCTCGGGAGAGAGAGGGCAGAGATCCCGCGCCCAGGGGGAAGGGGAGGGGGCAGGAGGCGGCAGGGAAAGGACAATGCCCTCCCCCTCCCCCGTCTCCTTCTAAACTGCGCTGATGCCACACTATACACTTTGCTCCCCACCTTGCTTACTTTTCAGTCACTAACTCTATCACGATAATCTTTTCAGATCAGTCTGCAGCCCTCTCATTTTTTTTTTTTTTTTGCTTGGGGAGGAAAGGTGGCCAATCTCTCATCTCTTGAAGGAGAAGGGCCAGGAGCCTGTTCCTCAGCGGGCTTTCATTGGGTTCATTTGCACAGGAATACAGATAAAGCTCATTAATCATAGTCAGGCAGTAAGGATCAAACAATGGATAACAAAGAACTCTGAGGGCCTGTTTTGAGTCAGGGTCAGATAGCCCTCTCATTCTTTTAAAAACCAGCTGCAAGACACCCTACTTCCATTCTTTTAAAACTATTTTCTTGTCCTGACCAGTGTGGCCCAGTTGGTTGGAGCGTCCTCCCGTCCACCGAAAGGTGATGGGTTCGGTTCCCGGTTAGGGCTTGTACCTAAGTCGAGGATTCCACCCCTGGTCGGGGCGCGTGGGGGAAGCAACTGATCAATGTTTCTCTCTCACATAGGTGTTTCCCTTTCTCTCTCTCAAAAGCAATGAGAACATGTCCTCAGATGAGGATAAAAAAATAAAATTACTTTCCTTTTGAGGAAATGCACTAATCTTTTTTTTCTTAAAGACTTTATTCACTTATTTATTTTTAAAGATTTTAATTTGTTTATTTTCAGAGAGAGTGAAAGGGAGGGAGAAAGAGAGGGAGAGGAATAGCAATGTGTGGTTGACTCTTGGTGCCCTACCAGGGACCTGGCTCACAACCCAGGCATGTGCCCCGACTGGGAATTGATCCGGTGACCTTTCTGTTTGCAGGCCGGCACTCAATCCCCTGAGCCCTACCAGCCAGGGCATGAAATGCACTAATCTTGAGTGGTCTTTGACTAGTGCATAGCACCCCCCTGCCATCCAACTCCCTACTCCGATATGAAATAGCGCATCACCCCCAGAAAGCTTCCTGGGGCTTCCCCCGTCCCTGCCCCCACGCCACAAGCCACTGCTGCTCTGCGTTGCGTTGTCCCCTCAGAAATGGGGTTGGCTGGTCTCCTGAACAAGATGCGCTCTTTGGCACCTGGCTTCTTAGGTTCAGCACAATGTTCCCAACATTCATCTGCGTTTGTGTGTGTATTAGAGTTTGTTCCTCTTCATGGCCGAGTAGAACTCCACTATTTGAAGAAACCACCATGTGTCTATTATCTGTTCCCTGCTTGCAGGTGCCTCCAGGTCAAGCTATTCTGCTTAAAGCCGCTGCGACCGACCTCGCCTCTGCGGGGAACCTACGTTCTCATCTGGGGCAAGTGAGCAGCAGAGAAGCGGCTGGGTCGTCAAGTGGGGCTTGTGTTGTTCAGGTTATGACACTTGTACAGTAGGTTTTCAGGTCCGATTGGGTACCTTGCCCCTCCCTGTTCTTCCCTCACCTTGGCAGTTCTGGCAGATTTAAAAGCTGTACACACTTTTAAATGATTAAAAAGAAAAAACAATTGATAATATATCACTTTGATGTGTCACTTTGGGGACCATGCTAATCATACAGGAAAATCTAGCTAAAGAAATTAATCACCCCCTTCATGTTCTCAGGGCTCTGTGTGCCGCATCTGTGGCGGTGGCGGGAGGCCCGGCCGTCTCCCCGAGCCCCCAAGGGCCTGTGCTGCCCTGCCTCCCGGGCCCACGCCAACGCAGCCGGAGCCTTCCAGTTCTCACTACCAAGTTCTGCTCATTCCGACACACTCCCTGCTGCGCCCCAGCCCGGGGGTGTCTGCGTGTGCCAGGCCTTTAGCCCAAAGGCTCTTCTCAACCTTTCCCTCTCCTTCCTTTCTGTCTAAGCTTCCTTCTCTCTCTCCCTGCCACTAGGTATTTATTAAGTTCCTACTGTGTGTCACTCCCTGCCCATGGAGCATTCACCGCCTGGACCTGTCCCCCAACAGAACTTTGCGTGATGAGGGAAACGGTCCATTCTGTGTCTCGGACCGCATGTGGCTATAGAGCCCTTGAAATGCAGTTGGTGTGGCCCTGTGGGGTAGTTCAGTGGTTCGAGTGCTGGCTTGCAAATTGAAGGGTCGCCGGTTCAATTCCCAGTCAGGACACACACTGGCTCGTGGGCCAGGTCCCCAGTAGGGGGGGTGCAACGGGTAACCACACATTGTTTCCCTCTTTCTCCTTCCTTTCCCCTCTTTCTAAAAATAAATGATAAATTTAAAAATCTAAAGAAAGAAAGAAGGGTGGGTGGGCTTGATTGGGAGTAAAGGGGAGAAAACTGTACTTGAACAATCATTAAAATGAAATTTTAAAAAATGCAAAAAAAATAAAATAAATTCATCAAGTGATACATTTATGATTTGTATGTATTCTGGATGTAGGTTATACTTTAATAAAAACTCTTTAAAGTCTGAAAAAAAAAAGAAAGAAAGAAATGCAAGAGGGGACCTCAACTTTTTAGATTGTATTTAGTGGTTATTACAGATCAGATCACTCAACCATTGCTGAAACGCCAGCACTGAAGTCAACTATCAGGAAACTTTTGAGGCAGGGTGGGAGTAACTCAGGCCTGGAAACTGCCGGTCCAGTGGCGGGGGGTGGGATCTGAACACAGGCCAGTCTTGACCACGGAAGCGAGAGCCCCATCACGATGCGTGTGCGTGAGAACACGCACACGCCATTTCAGGGGCCTGGGAGGACAAGAAGTCAAATACTTCATGGATCAATTCTGCTGTTGATCACATGTCAAAATGGTGCTATTTCAGATATTTCCATTTAACTAGAATACCAAATTAAAATTAATTTCACCTGTTTCCCTTTCCTTCCTCCCTGCCCCCCGATGTGGCTGCTAAAAAAATGTTTCTGTAGAGGGCTCCCGTTATGAATCTGTGGGAGGCCACTGGTCTGGAGGGTGGACAGACAGACAGACCACAGACACACGGATCCCATATGGGGTGACAAGGCCCCTGGTGGAGGTCATGGCCCCAGAGGGACAGCCTCCTCCCACAGTTCGAGGCCCCCACCTGGTCCCTTTCTCTAGCATGGGGATTAAGAGTGAGGTTTTCGCTGACTGGTGTGGCTTGGTGTATTGAGTACTGAGCTGTAAACCACAGGGCCACCGGTTCGATTCCCAGTCAGGGCACATGCCTGGGTTGTAGGCTGGGGCCCCATTGGAGGGTGTGCGTGAGAGGCAACCACACATTAATGTTTCTCTACCTCTCTTTCTCTTTCTCCTTCCCTTTCCCCTGTCTAAAAATAAATAAATAAAATCTTTAATAAAAAGATTTTTGTTTTGTTTTTTAAAAAAGAGTGAGGTTTCTGGAGCAAATCGCAGATGTACAAGTTCTCTCTGGGCCTCAGTCTTCCCATCTACAAAATGGGAATTAGGCACAAGCACCCCGAGACTGGGAAAGCCCAGAGGAAGGGGCTGGCTCCAGGCGACCAGCCGCGGAAGGTCCTAATTATTACCACTCCTCACGCTGACCTCGCCCTCCTCAGCACCTGCTCCGGGCGGGTAGAATCAGAGGAGGAAGGAAGGACACCCGGGCAAACCCTGACTCAGCAGAGCCCTGTCCAGCCCCTCCCCAGGCCTCGCCCACCGCGCGCATCGCTCAGATTCGCAGCCCGGGCAGCCTCTGCGCCCGCGGGTCCCGGCCGGTGAGCGACTCCGGTGCGGTGCGACAGGAACTCAGGGCTGCCTGCCTGCCTGCGCGCTGTGTGACCGGCCCTGGCTGTTCCCACTTCCCCGTGCCCTATGCAGGACCATCTCACCTCCCCGCCCTTCCCCCTCGCCCCCCAGACCCTAGAGTGTCAGTGGGAAGCAAAACACAGCTTCCCTTCACTCCCCAAGCCTGGCTCCCTTGAGGGGCTGGGGTGGGGGCGGGGCGAGGCGAAGAGGGGCTGTGAACGTCTCGTTCCCTTTGTCACCAAAACGCCTTATTTGCTAGTGGCTGCCCGGAACCCCTCCTCTCTGCTGGCCCAAATTCCATCCAGGCGACTGGGGCCAATGCCCTGCTCTGTATTTATGGCTCAAAATCTTTTTATTAGCGCCCTCCTTCCCCTTGGAAAAAGCAGGGCTGTGGCCATAAAATGATTCGAGCGCTGCTCAGCCCTCCTGCCGAAAGGAGCGGCTGGGGCTGTAAAACCGGGGCTGGGGACCTCAGCCACTAGGAGGCCAGGATCGGAATGGGCCTGCACGTGGACTCCAAGATCAAAGGGCTAGGGGGCGGAGGAGGAGCAGTAACACAGGTCCAAACGCCAGCCAGGCTTCTTTCTGGCCTTGACCGTCTGCAGAGGGGGCAGACAGCCCAGCGCCCAGGCTATCCCAGGAAACACGGAAGGGCTCCGTCTCAGAGAGCCGAGGAAGCCTCCTACCTGGGCAGGGGCTGCCTCCCTGCCCCTGCCCCTGCCCCTGCCCCTCCCTCATCTTGCTCACCTTCTAATTCTTTCCACACCTGTCCATCCAGTCTGGGGCGTGAGCGAGTCAGCCTGCCTCAGTTCAAATCCCCACTCCACCCAACTTGGCAGCTGTGTGACCTTGGGTCAGTCACTCAACCTCTCTGGGCCTCAGTCATCCATGGGAAGCTAATAGTTCATCTCCAAAGGCTGTCATGAGGACTAAATGAGGTAATACATGGAAAGCACTCCGCACAGCGAACACTTAAAAAGTTCTCCAGGGATTAATGTCCCCTGGGCTTGTCTCCCCACTGGCCACCCGCCCTGCTAACTGACCCCTCCTGCTGGGCTTCCGCCTGCCTCCCGCTTCTAACTTTGTCCTCTTCCGATTTTTATTTCGCCCTGACGCTCCCTTCTTAGTCCACCGTGTACATACGAGGTACATGGAATGCATACAATGTATAAAGCGTAACTGATACCAAACACCGTGAACTAGAACATTCTGAGCAATGTGTCTTGCTGGCGTCTCTGGGCTGCTCCTTGTCCCCTGGCCTCCTCTGCACAGCCTCTCTCCCACATTAAATCCATTAAATCCTTGTCGGTTGCTTTTTTTTTTTTTTTTAATTTAAATTTAAATTTTTGACTTTAGAGACGAGGAAAAGGAGGGAGAAAGAGAGGAAGACAGACATCGGTGTGCGAGAGAAACATCGAGTGGTTGCCCACCGTGCACGCCCCGACCTGGGATGGAACCCTCGACCCAGGCACGTGCCCCGACCGGGAATTGAACCAGCGACCCTTCAGTTTGCCGGATGAGCCCAACCAACTGAGCCACACCATCCGGAGCAGTTGCTTGGTTTGGGGGGACAGTGTTCTCACATAGGCCTGTACCGCCTACACAGTATATGGCTTAGCATTATTTGTCGGAGGAGGATGGAGACTTAGAAATGGAGCCGGGCTGCAGATGCGGTCTTCCACTTGACATTAAGACTCACGCATGCCATGCATGCCCTGGCCGGGTGGCTCAGTCTGGTGCACCAAAAGGTTGCCGGTTCAATTCCTGGTCAGGGCACATGCCTGGGTTGCGGGTTCGGTCCCTGGACAGGCTGTGTATGGGAGCCAACCAATCAGTGTTTCCCTCTCTCTCTCGAAAAACTGATAAGCATATCTTGGGTGAGGATTTAAAAAAAACAAAGAATCACTCAAGTCTCTACTGTGTAATAGCGGTCTCCCTGGGGATTTTCCGTTGCCCGGTCCATCCCCTTGCGTTCACACAGCCCCTCGTTTCCTCCTCAAAGCCGCTGCGCTTCGCCCCTCCTGCCTTGTCTTCCTGCGAGCCCTGCCCTTCCTCGCCATCCACTCCTCCTGACTAATCCTTCCACAAGCTCCAGCTGAAAGGTCGCCTCGTCGCACCCCAGTCATCCCTGACACTATGCTCGGAGACGTCACAGGTGCCCTGGAGCCGAGGACCACAGAGGTGGTCCCCACGCTGTCCTTGTCTGTGAGCAGGCCAGCATGTGGGTGCCCCTGGGTGGGCATGATTGGGACCAAACTGTGGTGGCCGAGAGTCTTAAGCTGTGTGAGTGGTTTGGAGAGAGGGCCTCCCAGGCAAAGGGCACTTCAGGTGCAAAGGTCCAGGGGTGGCAGGCCCGGGCTGGAGCAACTGTGCAAGCAGCTGGATGGAGCCCAGGGAGCAAGGAGGGTGGGGACTGTGGGAGCAGAGAGGTGAGGCTCCAGAAGCAGCAAAGCAAGCGGCGGGACCCCATTTTTTAAACGAGAGCAGCTCCGCCATGGTCTCTGTGACAGAGTTCTGTTTGGGAGCCAGATTTCTCTTGGCCACAGGTATCTGTGTCTGACAAATGTTTTGGAAACCATCACCAAAGTGGGTGCTGGGAGCCCTGGAAGGGACTTGAGCTGGGGATGGCCATGGGTAGGGTCAGAGATTAGAAGAGACTTCTCTGGGAATGCCCACAGGAGGGAGCCGAAAGTGCAAAGGCACTGGGGCAGGGAATGGGGGCGTGGCCAGGAAATCTGACATCATAGGCCAGAAAGAATGCAGGCGAGGGAGGAGATCCAGCTGGGAGGCCAGAGCACCAGGGCCTGGAGTGGCTTTGGGACTGGCAGGAGGGGAGGGGCAGCTCGGGAAGGACTGGAGGCGGGAGGCGAGGTCGAGTCTCCGGGGGCCGAGAATGGAGAGAGGCAGGTTACAGGAGAGTGGGGTTGGGCAGTGACAGGCTGTGGGAGGGAGAGGAAGGAAGGGACAAGGACCGTGCCTGGGGGTCTGCCCTGGTGACTGATGGGCCCGTCCCCAAGATGGCAGCTCAGGGGGAGGAGCGACGCAGGGGAAGCCCCAGAAGGCACATTCTGGGCCCTGGTGAGAGGCACTCTTCTGGGTCCAGGGGCTTCCAGAAGCTCATGGAAAAGGAAGTCTGAAACCCTAAGAACAGCACCCAGGGGGCAGCAGATGTTCGGGGATAGAAGGATCTTACAGATTAGAGTTATTTACTCCCACTTTTCAGATGAGGAAATAGAGGCTGAGACCTCCCTGCAGGTGGGAATCCAGGGAGGGGCCCAGCTAGCTGTGGAGCGAGAAACTGCGGAACCCTACCAGGTCTGGGGAACAGGATGCTAGGATCTTCCTTCAGCAGAGCGGGGACCAGCCTGGGGGGCACCCCCAGCTGGAGAGGCCCAGAGACACTGTGAGGCTTGTCTACGCCACACAGCAATTAGATAGAGTTCAGTTGCCCTAGTCTCTGGAGTCCGGGGCACCGGGGGACCTCTCTGGGCCCTAGCACCGGGCTGAGGGAAGGGAGGGGCGGCCAGAGGCAGTAAGTCCCAAGGTGCCAGGAGGGGCCCAGAAGGCCAGAGGGAGACCCTCGCCTGGTGGAGTGTGAGATATTGGTGGTTGGGTGGAGATCATCTAAGCAGCTTGCTGTGTGATCTTGGGCAGGCCACCTGCTGTCTCTGAGCCTCTCTCTGTTTGCCCAATTGAAACATGGAGCTGAGGGAAAGGGTATTATTACCCAGGCTGTTGAGAAGAGGAGAAACCACAGACTCTGGGGTCAGACGGACTGTGTTCAAATTTGCTTCTGGCTGTGTGCTCACAGTCATTGTCCCTCCCAGCCTCAGTTTCCCCATCTGGAAAGCGGGCACTATACAAGTGTCTCCCTCATCCCCAGGAAGGAAGGAGTCATGCGCCAGAGGTGGGGAGTGCTCTGTCCTCTGACCATTCCTAGGAGGGGCCATCCTACGGCCCCTGGCCCCCAGGACACAGCCTCCGGGAGGGACACAGCCTCTGGGAGGGACGCAGCTGCATCCTGAGCCCCACCCACCTCTGCTCCCCCATCCTCCCTGACAGACAGCGACAGACAGTGCATTCTGAGCCCCTGGGAGGGAACGCACCCTGATGGGAGGAAGGGGCAGAGCAGGTTCTCACGTTTCCCGAGCAACCACTGCACATCAAGCCCTCTGCTCCCAAACTCATCCAGCCCTGTGTCAGGGAGATGGGTGGCTTGTGGGCCCCTTTGACAGACAGAGGAACTGAGGCCCCAAGAGGGACACAGACACCCGAGGCATCCCAGCTGGTGACTCAGGACAGCCCAGGTCCCTCAACTCCCTTCAGGGAGGATCCTGTACCCCAGAGTGGATGAGTGGCCCAGCGCAGCCAGCCGAGTCCTCCGGGTCTGAAGCTGCAGGAGGCTGGGCCAGCTTTGCAAAGAGGCCCCTGGCTCTTCCCTCAGGCCACCTCCTCGGGTGGGGGGGTAGCTTACCTGATTTCTGAGATATCGTTTTCTTCGGTGTCCCACAGGGCCTGGGTCTGGGGCTCGGCAGGCCTGTCCATGGCAGGCCGGCAAGGCTGGGGAGGGGAGGGCGTGCAGGGAGCAGACAGCACGGGCACGGGGATCCGGTGTGAGTGGCAGTGGCGTCTGCCACCCGGGGGAACCCGCCAGGTGCCTACCTCCACGCCCAAGGGGAGGGGCAGCACCCAGCCGGTTCTCCCAGCTGCTACCCACGCCTCCAACCGTGGGGAGCGGCCTGGCCGGGAGGGAGGGAGCCACCCGTCTCCGAGAGTGGGGAGGAGGGGAGGTGGGCAGTGCTAGGCATCTGGGGAGAGCGTGGGGCAGAGTCCAGGGGTTCAGTGTCCACCTCGCACCAGGACCTTTCAGGCTGCTGGCCCTGCGCTGGTCTGGGCCTACCTGGAGCCCGTGTTTGTTCATCTGACCAAGGAGCTAATCCTATCTCAGAGAGTTCGTTCGTTCATTCATTCATTCATTCATTCATTAACTCAAGAAATATTTATTGAGTGCCTCTGTCTGCCAGACGCTTTTCTAAGCGCTGGGGCACCACTGGGAAACCAGCAGACAGAAACTGCCCTCATGTGCTGTCGCTGCACGGGACTCCAGGGGACCCGGGCTGAGAGCCAGAGAGAGACACGGCCAGGGCCACAGTGGCGCCGACAAGAGTGAGACCGAGGGAGGGCAGAGATGCTCCCAGCGTCAGAGACAGTGAGAGACAGAGAGACCAGCAAAGGGTCAGGGGCACCCAGAGAAGGCCAGGGACAGCGGGGGACACGGAGACAGAGGGAGCAAGAGGCCGAGGGCCAGACAGGAAAACAAGAGGGTCAGTCACGGGGAGTGAGAGACAGGGACACACAGAGGTGCCCAGAGGCACCAGATGACGCCCAACGTGGTTGGTGAGGGAGCCAGAAGACCAGAGTGCCTGCTGGGGACCCCGGCCCCAGCACCTGCCAGCCATGGCGCCTGGACCCAGTCCCGTCGGCCCCTCGTGCCTCAGTGTCCCCAACTGTGACGACCAGGCGAGGCATTTCTCAAGAGGCAGGCTCAAGAGAGCCAGTGTCTCCGTCTGCTCTGTCCCCCCAAACCCGGCTGTGACCCCCAACCCTCAGAGGCCTGGAGGGGGATCATGAAGACCAATTTCCTCACCAAAAGTGACTTCTTTTTATAGGACAAAAGGAGTGTGGGTACTGTTTTTTTTTTTAATTGTCTGAGCAGATAAGTCTAGAAAGAAAATAAGGATCTCTGTGATCCTCCTTCTACCCACAGAGGTAATCATCATTAATTAACATTTTGGTGGATGCTTTGTTTCTAGAAATTTCTCCTCATTTTTCTAGTATGTGCCTGAGAAATTCTGATGGAATGAATGAAAACAAAAATATCACTATTTAAAACCCTATTCGCTGACCAATCACAGTTTGCCACGTGTCAATGCAAGGTGAGGTAGGTGGGGTGTGTTGGACTCAGGTAACAGATGCAGAAGGGTGACTTGCCCAAGGTCACACAACGCTGCCCACCCTCACTCTGAGGGCGGGCAGACGACGGCCGTCCTGGGGTGCGGAGACCCCTCAGTTTGTCTGCCAGAAGGCCCATCTCTAAGTGCGGTGGTCTGGGGACCCTCCCCCCACACCCCATCACACACGACTGAGTGCGAGTCCTGCCTCGGCTCCTTTCTGTGTTCACCTCTGTGTTTTCATCCTGAAAAGGGCTTGTTTGCGGGGAGCGGGGACATCAAGAGGGCCAGCCATCCCTGTCTGGGGCTGAGTGGGCCTCCCTGCTGCCAGGATGCTGGGGGCTGGGTGGAGACACTCACCTGGCCCTGGGGCCTGCACCACCTTGCCCTTGTTCTGCTTTAAAGGCCCTTTGACCCTGGCTGCTGTGGCTCAGTGGATTGAGCACCAGCCTACAGACCAAAAGGTCACCGGTTCAAATCCCAGTCAGGGCACATGTCTGGGTTGCGGGTCAGGTCCCCAGTAGGGGGCACATGAGAGACAACCACACATTGTTGTTTCTGTCCCTCTCCTTCTTCCTCCTTCCCCCATCCTCTCTAAAAATTAAAAAATAAAAAGCAAAAAACTCCTTCATTCCTGGCTCTGAGCAGGTGACAGGCCTGTTCTGTCCCTCCCACTGGAACCTCCAGGGAACTCTGTCACCAGGCCCCCCACAGCATTGTCATTGTTGGCCCCAGAGGGGAGGGGCACTGTGCCAGGCAGGAGCCTCAAGCTCAGGATGAGAGGGAGAGTCTGAGGGGGATGGAACTCCCAGGGCCCTGAGGGAGGCCGGACAGGAAAGGCGGGGGGCAGTCCTGGGGGACAAATAAATCCAGAGGACCCCATGAGAGTGTACAGGAGGATGCTGAAGGGAGGAGGCAGGCCTGGGGGCTGTGAGTGGGCCAGGCCTCACCCAACAAGGGGACCCAGAGACCCAGGAACCGTTCCCACCTCTGGCCTCTGCGCCTGCTCTCCCACATGCGCTTTCCCAGACACTGGGGAGCTGCCCCCAGGCCCGCCCACCGCACCCCTCCAAGCTCTCCCGCCACTGTCTCCTCCCGCCTCCCACTGGGCCTCCCCCACCCCTGCAGCGCTCATCACCATTGGCACCCCAAGTGTCTCCATCCTTGGCTTTGTTGACTGTCTCCTCATCAGACAGTCGACCCCGGGAAGACAGGGCTTGTGAGACGTTTGTTCCCAGTGGTATCTGGAGAGGAGTGCCCGCAGACCTCCCAGAACACTGCGGGTGTTCAGTCCCCGCTGATAATGGAAGAGAAAAGCTGTCATGAGTGAGTGGTGGTGGGGGGCGGAACCTGACCTCTTCGGAAAGTGGGGGTGGGGTTGGGGATGTGGAAAAGCCTGGCTGCTGAGGGCGAGGCGCTCAGGCTCCCAAGGTGGTAGTAGGAGGAGAAAGAAGACACCAGAACAGCATCTTAATGACGCAGGGATTGGGGATCATGGGGACCAGTGACCCCACAGAAAGGGATCTGGGGGGTTGAAGCATCTGTAGGATGGGGAAGAAACTTGGAGGGAAATGGGAAGAAAAAAGTGGGACATCCAGTGCCGGCTGGATGGCGGGGACACTAGGAGGAGCAGCGATTGTCCATCTGTCCATCCTTCCATCCATCCATCCATCCATCCATCCATCCTTCCATCCTCCCACCCATCCATTCCATTCTTCCCTCCTTCCTTCCCTCCCTTCCTCCACCCACCCCTCATCCTTCCCTCCCTCCCGCATCCATCCATCCATTCATTCAACCATCCACTTATCCACCCATTGCCCATCCATCACCCATCCATCCATCCATCCATCATCTATCCCTCTGAATAATATCTGGGATGGGGGGCTGCTCTGGGTCAGGACCCCGCACTGTGTCCCCAAATCAGACAGGGAAGTAAACACGGCTTAGAGCTGTGCTATCCTGCACTGGAGCCACTGACCACATGGCTATTGACCACTAGGAACGTGGCACATGTGACCAAAGACGTGAACATTTCCAATTCTATTTAACTTTGATTCATTTACATGTAACATTGAGGACAGAAACAGTATAAAATACCTCCCTTTGGTAAGAGTGCCAAAACCGAGCATGGGAGCTGAGATGCAGCCTGCAAAAGTGTCTCCCAAGTCATTTTATACAGATTACATATTTAAAGGATGATATTTTGGACATATTGGATTAAATAAAGCATGCATCTAAAGTCAATCTCACCATCAGGTGACTAAAAAGTAAAAGAGACACTTTATAATTAAAAAAAAAAAAATCTGGCTACTAGCCCTGGCTGGTGTAGCTCAGTGAATTGAGCGTGAGCTGCGAACCAAAGGGTTGCTGGTTCCATTCCCAGTCAGGGCTCATGCCTGGGTTGCAGGCTGGGTCCTTAGTGCGGGGCCATGTGAGAGGCAACCACACATGATGTTTCTCTTCCTCTCTTTCTCCTTGCCTTCCTCCCTTTCTAAAAAAATAAAAATAAAAAATCTGGCTACTAGAAAGTTTAGGATGACACCCGCGGCTAAGTGCTAGCTGATTGGCTGCAGGCCTGGGGTAAATCCAGCTGCTTGATGTCCTGCCTGTGGACTCCCAGTCCTTTGGAGGTCACAGGCAAGGACGCCTCGGTGGGGAAACTTGCCAGGTGAGGGACCAGAGTGGCGAAAGCGTCCATGTGGAGGGCAGAGGCCTATAAGCTGGAGAGACAGCTGAGAGGTTCTCCAGGCTGGGGAGGGACATCTGGAGATTAGGGGGGCATTCCAGGGTCCAGGGTGGGAGCTCTCACCTGTCCCTGGGGGCTTAAGGGTAGCAGGGAGCAGTGTCACATAGGGCTAGGACATGCCCTATGCCCCAGTAAGATATTGTCAGCTGGGAAGGCTGACAGTGTCACCTCCGACCCTTCCTTCTGCCTCAACCCTCAGGAACTGGATGGAAAGGAGGGCAGGAAGCCCTTTGCTGCTGGGATGAGGGCAGAGAGCAGGAGTGGGGAGCTCTGAGGCACACCCCCAGCCCAGCGCCCCCAGCCACTCCTTGGCCTCTCTCTAGGAGCCCACCTGGGCCCCTGGGTCCTGGGAAGCCCCAGGGTGAGCTATTTTGCTCTCAGAGCTTAGACAGGGGCAAAGGGAGGTCACTGGGTCATGAGGTCATGTTTCCACAGAATCGGGGCCATTGTCACCTCTAGAGCTTGACCTTTTTATTAAAAGCTAGTAATTGCTAGGAATTCTGGGAGAGCTGAGGATGGGCCAGCTCTGGCGGCTTAGAGGCAGGGTTCCCAAGAGGGCAGAGATGTTGGGCAGGGCTCCCAAAATCTGGAGCCGGATCAAGGAATCTGAAAGGGGGGGAAAGCGGGTGACAGTGTTGGGACTGGTGGCCAGGACCCCTGGGTCCGAGGGAGGGAGAGCTGGGGGTCTGAACCCGTGGGTCTGAGGGGGGAGGGGCTGGGGGCCTGGACTCCTGGGTCTGAGGGAGGAGGGAGTGGGGGCTGGAATGCCTGGGTCTGAGGGAGGAGGGGGTGGTGGCCAAGATTCTTGTGACCCAGACATAAGTGAAACTGGGACACCTAGACAACTGGACCTGGACAAGGGTGGGTCATGGGTGGGTCATGGATGGGGGGTGCCGGTGTCCCGATGGCTCTTGACCGACCCTGTGGGAGGGAAACACAGACCCGGGGGGTGGGGTGGGAGGAGGGCAGTGAACACCCCCAAGCCCACAGGACTCCCTTCCCCCAGCTTTCCCTCTAATCAGTGGGTCCATCTTGGGGTGTGCATCTTGCAGAAACCTCCTTCTCTGCTCTCCACCCCATTACTCCATCCCTACCCAGGAGCCCGCCCGGCCGATACTGTGGCCCCAGCTCCACCCACACACGGGCTCAGGTCGTCCCACCCACCCTGCTCCAGAGCCGGGGCGGGGCCCTGTTTGGGGAGCCTGACCCCAGGATCAGAGGGGGATAGGGGCTGCAGAGGGATGCTAGTGGTGGGCGGGGGGGGGGGGGAATCTGAGCACCTGGGTCCTTACCAGTTGCCTGGTCACAAAAGTAGAAGAGAGATTCAGGTACGGAGAGCAGGGGTCCCCAGAGCTAAAGCCTGAGACCAGGACTCTGGGTCCGAGGAGGAAGGTTAGCAATGGGAGTGATGTTCCTGGTCGCTGGTTCTGGGATGGACAGAGTCAAGTGAGGTTTGGAGGAGCGGTGTTGGATGTGGGGGTCTCGGTCCACAGGGTTCAAAGGAACCGCCCTCCCCCGCGTCTTCCGGTCGTCCCGGGCGCTCCCAGGAACATCCTCACCTGTCCCCAGCACTTTTCTCTGCCGAGGTGCCAGGACCTGCCTAACCAGCTGTTCCAGTGGGACATTCTTGTGAGCCCCCTCCCCCCCACCTTCCTTCCCTCTCCAGTGGCTCGGGGGAGGCCTGAGCCCAGCCCCGAGGGTGGTGAGCAGGTGGGCGGAAGGCAGGCTTGAGAGGGAGAACAGGACGCCCCAATCCCTGCTTCATCATCCCTGCTCCCGCCTCCCACCGGGCCGCTCTTCCCTGCCCCTTCCACCCTCTGCCGGCCTGCTGGCCTGCCTGCCTGCCTGCCTGCCTGCCTGCTGTGAGCAAGGGGTGTGCCCCACTTCCTCCTGGGGCTGCCCCTTCCTCCTTGGCCCCCAGGCCCCCTAAACCGGCTCCGCCAAACATGCATCCTGCCCTTCCTGCTCGTTGTGTTTCATTCATTCGTTCATTCATTCGGCAACTCCACGGAGCACTGACTACGTCTCTTCCGCCAGGCGCTGCCCCAGGCACTGGAGAAACCGCTCTGAGCAAATATCGAGGATGTATTGCGAAGGCCCGGAGGACGATCCCTCCCAAAGATGTCTTCGAAACACTCCTGAAACTTGTGGACGTGGGACCTCCTATGGCAATGGGGACCTTGCAGATCCCGAGATGGGACATACCTTTGGGTTATCTGGGTGGGCCCAGTGCCACCTCAGACGTCCTTAGAAGGGAAAGAGGGGGCGGGAGGGTCCAAGTTAGAGACGGAGAAACGAGGATGGACACAGAAGGTCAGTGTTAGATCTGACGTTGTCCTGCCACTGGCTTTGGAGACAGAGGGGTCATGGGCCAAGGAACCCAGGCAGGCAGGCAGGCAGGCAGCAGAGTCTAGAAACTGGAAAAGGCCAGGAAACAGATTCTTCCGTGGCGCTTCCGGAAGGAACTAGCCCTATAAGAACCACTTTAGATTTCTGACCTCCAGAACCGTAACATAATGCATTTGTGTTGTTTTAAACCAGTGGCTAAATCAGTGGCCATGTGGTACAGCGGCCCTAGGAAGCTAAAAGTAACGGAGAAAGATGACGGGCAGCTAAAAACCACATAAATGGCAAGGAGTGACAAGTACTAGGAAGAAGACTTAAGTCAGGTGAAGGGACTGAAACAGCACCAGGGGCTCTTTTAGGCAGGTGGTCAGGGCAGGCTTCTCAGAGGAGGTGGCATTTTGCAGAAGCCTGGAGGAGGTGAGGGAGTGAGCCGGGTGGAGACGGTGGAAGAGGGTTGCAGACAGAGGAGCCAGTGCAGAGGGGCCTGTGCTGGGAGCATGCCTGGTGTGATGGAGGAGCCAGGGGTGGCCAGTGTAGTTGGAGCACAGCGTGCGAGGGGCAGCTGGTTGTCCACATGGCACCTTTGTGCCCCTCAGCAAAGACCTTCTTGCCATGGCTGGTGTGGCTCAGTGGATTGAGTGCCAGTCTGCAAACCAAAGGGTCATGGGTTTGATTCCAAGTCAGAACATGTGCCTCGGGTACGGGCCTGGTCCCCAGTGTGGGTCACATGAGAAGCAACCACACATTGATGTTTCTCTCCCTCTTTCTCCTTCCCTTCCCCTCTCTCTAAAAATAAATTTTAAAAAATCTTTAAAAGAAAAAAGGAAGACCTCATTTTCTCAAGTGAATTTTTTTAAAGTATGAGAAGATTTTTTTCAAAATTCTCACCCAAAGATATGATTTTTTGCTTTAAAAATATGTTTATTGATTTGAGAGAGAGAGAGACATCGATGGGTTGCCTCCCATACATGCCTGACCAGGAATCAAACCCCCAACCTTTTGGTGTATGGGATGGTATTCAAACCAACTGAGCCACAATGGCCAGGGCTGGTATTTTATTTTATTTTATTTTATTATATTTTATTTATTTATTTATTTATTTAAATTTTTTTGACTTGAGAGGGAGAGGAAAAAAATGTCAATATGCCCCAGTTGGGGATCGAACCTGTAACCTTTTGGTGTATGGGGCAAAGCTCCAACCAACTAAGCCACCCTATTATCAAACAGCCTTAATGATGGCGTATAGCTGTCCCACAGGGAGAGCTTTTCAGATAAACATGTAAATATCCTGCCAGGAGAGAGACTGAGGCAGGGTGGGGGACTGGGAGACTTGGGGCAGGCGTTGGGTTGAACTGTAATTTTAATCCAAGGTGGCGACACCCGAGAAAGCACCAACAGCCGTGGGAGAAGGAAGGACAAGGTTTAGGGGGTGGGACGCCGTCTTTCAGCCAGCAGATGAGAGAGATGGGGGAGCTGGATCCAAGCCCACTCTTCCTCTGGGACCTGGGACTGATCCCCAGCTCAGGGGAGCTGACACGCCTTGCCAGGGACACCCTTGTCATTCCAAGATACAGAGTCATAGTTTTACTGCATCTGTCAAACATGTACGTAGCACTTACTCAGGGCCCGGCGTGGTGACAAGAGACTTATGCATATGCTCAGTCAGTCCTCAGCGTGACCTTATGAGGTGGGTGCTGTTATTTTGCTCACTTTGCTGAGACACAGAGGGCTGATGTCACTCATCTCGCTTGGATTCGAACCTGGTTTCAACATCTCCCAGTGCGTCATACACGCTCACTCCACAGCGGCTCAGGCAGCCCGTCCCCGTCCCGGTGGCTCATCACAGTCCCTGGACAGCTCTCAAAAGCCAGTCCCTAGGGGAAGTCAGAAGCTCGGGTGCCATCTTTTAAAAAAGATTTCATGTATTTATTTTTAGGTAGTAGGGAAGGGAGAGAGAAAGAGAGGGAGAGAAACACAAATGTGTGGTTGCCTCTCACACATTCCCCACTAGGGGCCTGGCCTGCAACCCAGGCCTGCACCCTGACTGGGAATTGAACCAGCAGCTCTTTAGTTCACAGGCTGGCGTTCAATCTACTGGGCCACACCAGCCAGGGCCGAAGATCGCTGGTTTGATCCCAATCAGGGCACACGCCTAGGTTTGGGTACCCATCCCAATCGATGCTTTGCTCTCCCTCGTCTCTCTAAAGCTCAATGAACGGGTCCTTGAATGAGATTTTTATAAAATCATAATAAAAAACAGACCCACTGCTCTTAAAACAAGCCAGGAACACCTCATACCACAAATGTCGAGCCCAGGGGTACTCAACCAGGAGCAACTTTGCAGGCCTAGGTATGTGCCCTGACCGGGAATCAAACCCACAGCCTTTTGGTGTACAGGACAAGGCCCCAACCAACTGAGCCACACGGGCCAGCACAGAAGGTGGGACATTTTATACAAGTGAGTATGCCAGGCTCTTCGGCTCCTCGGATGGGAAACAGCAACGGGGAAGAGCTACACCAGTCAGGTCTTTCTCGGAATGCATGAATGAAGATGTGTGCGGGTAACGGCGTGTGTGTCAGCCCATTAAAAACACAGCTGTGAGCAGACCCGGGACTCGAGTTAGTGACGCACTGCTGGAGCACCGAGGGGTGAAGTGTGCTGGCTCCACAACCCGCTTGGAAACGCGTCCTGAAGCCCTCTGCCTGCTGCGCCGTCAGGGTTTATACTGCGTGTTTGTTCTTTGTCCCCACTCCTGGCATGGAGCCCCTACAGCCCTCGGAATTTCCTACGTGGTAAGAGTGATAAAGGTGACGCTTACTCACAACAAACCCCTTTGTTAATGAGGTGATTTTCGGGAAGCACCTAAGGGTGGAGGCTGGTTGCCAAGGGAACCGACCACGTGACTAGAGGGTTGGAATTTTTGGTCCCACCTCCGACCTTCCGGGATGGGAGAGGGGCTGGAGATGGAGTTCAAATACCCATGGCCAGTGATTTCTTTAATCATGCCTATGTAGTGAAGCATCCATTAAAAACAAACAAACAAAAAAAAAAAACCAGCCCTGGCTGGTGTGGCTCAGTGGGTTGAGCGCCAGCCCGTGAACTAAAAGGTTACCGGTTCGATTCCCAGTCAGAACACATGCCTGGGCTGTGGGCCAGGTTGCCAGTGTGGGGGCACGTGAGAGGCAACCACATATTGATATGTCCCTCTTTTTTCCCTCCCTTCTCCTCTGTCTAAAAATAAACAAATTTTAAAAGATCTTTTAAAGAAACAGGGTTCCAGAGCTTCCGGGTTGGTGGACACCTGGAGACTGGGGAGAGCGGCGCTGCAGAGCACGCGCAAACTACCTGTCCCTGTGTGTCTCCCCCGTCTGTCTGTTCCTGAGTTCTGTCCTCTTACAATTAATCGGTAATCTAGTATAAGTAATACGTGTGTTTGACTCTGTGAGCCGCTCTCACGAATGAATCAAACCCGAGGAAGGGGTTGGGGGAATCTCCAATCCGCTCCTCGGAAACCCAGATGACCACGTGGGACTGAGCCCTCCCTCGGCCTGTGGGATCTGGCGCTGTCTGCCAGTTAGCAGCGTCAGAACCGGGTTGAATTTCAGGACACCCAGCCAGTGGTGGGGGTTCACTGGTGTGGGGGGAAAACCCGGAGCTGGGATGGGTTCCTGAATGTCTCATACCCACTAGAGTGGCGGAAATGGGAGCAATCTAGACCTAGTGGAGCAGTCGGCGCTTCTGTCGTGCTGCCAGGGGCACAGCACAGTCTGGAAAACGGCTGGTCTCTGACCAAGTCAAACACACACTTACCCGACCCAGCAGCAATCACACTCCTCCTGGGCACTTCCCGGGAAAGTGAGCACATCGGGCTCCTGCGAAGGCTCGTACACGTGGTCACAGCTGCTCTATTTGTTATAACCAGCCCGAGTGCTGGAGACAAACCAAAGGTCCATCCACAGGTGAGGGAGCCAGCCAACTGTGGCGCATTCGGGCGTGAAGCACCTCTCGCCTCAGAAGAGAATGAAGCAAGGAAGTACGCGGCGACGTAGACCAGCCTTGAAACAGTTCTGCTGAACAAAAGAAGCCAGAGAAAAAATAGAACGTTCCACACGATTCCATTTATAGAAAAGCCTAGAAAGGCAAACTAATTACCCTGGCAGAAAGCGGGTGGGTGGGTGCCTGGGGAAGGGACAGGAAGGAGGAATTACAAGGGGGCACAGGCGACTTCGGGGGGTGACGCCCTGTTCACCATCTTGGCTGTGGTAATGGCTTCACAGGGGTGCACATATGTTGAAGCTGAACAAATTGGCCCTGGCCGGGTAGCTCAGTTGGTCGGAGCATTTTCCTGATACAGCAAGGTTGCGGGTTCGATCCCCCGTCAGGGCACATACAAGAACCAACCAGTGAATGTTCAATAACTGGAACAACAAATTGATCTTTCTCTCTCCTTTTCTCTCTCTCTCTCTCTCTCTCAAATCAATAACTTTTTAATATATTTATTTACTTTTAGAGAGAAGGGAAGGGAGGGAGAAAGAGAGGGAGAGGGAGAGAAATATCAGTGTGTGGTTGCTTCTATGGTGCCCCATTACTGGGGACCTGGCCCGCAACCCAAGCATGCGCCCTGACTGAGTTCGAACCGGTGACCCTTTGGTTTGCAGGCTGGTGCTCAATCCACTGAACCACACCAGCCAGGGCTCAAATCAATAACTTTTTAAAAACATACCCAATTGACCACTTCCAAATATGTCCAATTTATTTTATGTTAATTATACGTCCATAAAGCTAAAAATAAAAAATGAAAACAAACTATGACTGGAATGCTTTCAAAACTGCACCATGTACTTTAAGAGGGTGGGTTTTATTATCTGGAGTCATTGGATTTTATGTAAATGATACCTCAATAAACCTGACTTGTAAAAATAAGATGAATATAAACTCACCACTGAGCAAGAAGCCTTGGAGATCTCCTGCCTTATCACGCTGATTATAAGCAACAATAGCACATTATGAACTTCCGGGTTGCCGAGGGACGAGATCTTAACTGTTCTCACCATAAGAAACAAATCTCAGTAACAGGAGGTGATTCCGCTGGTGGCCAGCCCCCAGTGGTAATCTAACGGAAATATACAGATGCTTCAAGGTAACCCACCGTGCAGTCCAAGGGTGGCCAAACTTTCGGCATCTCTGGGCCGCACTGGAAGAAGAGTTGTCTTGGGCCACACGTTAAATACATTGCAACATGTAATCACAAAAAAAGCCTCATCATGTTTTAAGTAAATTTACGATTTCTGTTGGGCCACATTCACAGCTGTCCTGGTCTGCATGTGGCCTGTGGGCCATGGGTAGGACACCCCTGCTTGCACGTAAACACGATTTTGTATGTCAATTACCTCTCCCTCTTTTTAAAAAGACTTTATTTGTTTTCAGAGAGGGGACGGGGAGGAGAAAGAGAGGAAGGGAAACACCAGTCAGTTTGCTCTCATATGCCCCCAACCCAGGACCCTGGCCGTAACCCAGGCATGTGTGCTGACCGGGAATCGAACTGACGACCTTTTGGTCTGCAGGCTGGCACTCAATCCACTGAGGCACACCAGCCAGGGCACCTTTCTTTTTTGAAAGTGGGTGGATAGACCTTGCCCTAGGCACCTCTTCACCTGGCTCTTCATCGCTACCCTTTATCACGACCTTTGTGGTAAACTCATAAATGTAACTACAGTGTTTCTCTGAGTTCTGTGAGTGGCCATAGCCAATGACTGGACCTGAGAAAGGGGTCATAGGGATTCCCAATTTACAGCCAGTGGGCCGGGAGAACGGGTATAGGCCGTGGGGGCAGTCTTGTGGGCGGAGCTCCCAGCCGGTGGGATCTGGGGTCTCCCAGGCCACTCTGGTCACTCCGAGGTGTGTCAGAACTGAACTGAGTCGTCGGGCACCCAGCTGGTATCTGGAGACTTGGAGAACTGGTTTGGGGGCTGGCAGGCGGGGGGCGGGGGGCAACACAACCCACACCTTTGGTGACAGAGGTGTTGAGAGTGGAACCCTTAGGACTGGTCCAAGGGCTTAGGACGGTTATGGCTCAGATGTCAGGAGGCCTGGTCGAGTCCAGTGTCTCGATAATCGTTGTCAGGGGGGTCTGGCTCTGTGGGTCCCTCGGGGGTAACCAGAGGGCTGTCTAGAGGTCTGATATCTATCTCCAGGCACAGACACAGGGCTGGGAAAGGCCAACATTTGAGTTCCCAGGCCAGTTAACCCAGGAATAAAATCATATCCTTTATACCCCAACCTGCCTGATTTTAGTAATTTAACAGCTTGACGGCGGCGGCTTCGTTGTATTTCTTTGCTCCATTCCTCAGCCTCATCCCCACATCCCCTGCCCTGGTCCTGCCCCCCACCCCCACCCCTCCCGCAGCGCCCCCCCCCATCTCAGTGTTCTGGGTGTTCCCTCGGCCCCTGGCGGCCTCCTCCTGTCCTCACAACCCGTGGTTGGCTGAAGAGTGGCCCGCAACAGGCCCCAGGGGGGCCTGCCGCCCAGAAGCCCTTGTTCTAAAATTTGGATGTGAATGCGTGGAGGTGATGGAGCGATGAGAAGAGTGTCAATCTTCTTGAAAGAGGGTTTGTATGACTTACCTTTCCCCAGAGGAGGGCGCCTTCCAGGCCGGCAGGGCCGCAGCGGGGAGCACCGGGTTGGCCCTGGAGGCAGCAGGGGGGTGGGGCTGGACGGAATGAGGGTGGGGGGGCGGGGAGCCTAGTCAGAGCCTTTATTGGGGTTTCTCTGGGAAAGGCAAATCAGGGCAGGGCAATCAGTTTGGAATTGGCTACTCTGTCCGAATTCTGGGGGTTCTGGGCCGTGGGGGTGGGCTCGAGTCGCTGGATACCCGCCGTGGGGTGACTCAGGGCAGGGGAGATGTTGGCTGGTGTGGACTAGATAAAGGGGTGGTGGGAGTCAGGGTTGAGGACTGCTTGGTTTGCATTTCTGGGAGGCGAGCTGGGAGCCAGCTAGCCCTGGGAGGGGCAGTCTCGCTCCGGTTCTGTAAGACTCCCCCAAAATGTCAAAATGTCATAGGTCACAAAAAAACTTAAAAAGTAAGGAACAGACCAGAGAACGCGTTACCTCACAGGGCAAAAGGGTTTTGCCAATGTGATTAAGTTAAGGCTCTTGAGCCGGAGAGATTATCCCAGATTATCGCAGGGGGTCCAGAGAGGGTCCCTATGGGGAAGGAGACTCGCCGCCCGACCACCTGGCAGGAGACGTGACAGAAGAGAGATTCGACTCATTTCAGTTAATGATGATGGTCTCTGGTGTCTGGGGCCCTGTCCCCTCCCCTCTGCCCCATCTCACTGTAGTCCAGAGGATACAGCCCTGGAATCTAAGGAAAGACGCAGCCCAAGTCCCGCCTCAGTTTCCCAAGACTGGAGTGTCACTGGCAGAATGAGGGCCGCACGTTGGGGGCCATATCCTCTTCTCAGACTTTCCCAGAGACGTACTTGAATGTGACCCCAAGGCGGGACGCTGGAGGGTGCTCATCGCAGTGTGGCTGATCATGAGAGAACCGGACAGGACCTCGACGCCCTCAGGAGGGGAATAATTTATAGTAAATAAGCTGGGACTGGCCCTTGGGTGAAAGGCAACTCAGGGTAAAATCGCAAGATGGTGCCTGTGGCAGTAAGCTCTCGGAGGCATATCCAAGCAAGCTGCAGAGTGATTCCCACAGTACCAGATGCGGTGCTTAGGTGAAAAGAATCTACAAAAGCATATATTTAGCCCTGGCTGGTGTGGCTCAGTGGACTGAGTGCGGCTTGAGAATGGGAAAGCTGGCCAGTTCAATTCCCAGTCAGGGCACATAACTGCGTTTCAGGCTAGCTCCCCAGTAGGGGGCGTGCAAGAGGCAACCGATTGATGTATCTCTCTCTCTCTTTCTCCCTCCCTTCCCCTCTCTCTAAAAATAAATTTTAAAAAAAGTTAA
The DNA here is from genome assembly GCA_004024845.1 of Tonatia bakeri. Classification (NCBI taxonomy): domain Eukaryota; kingdom Metazoa; phylum Chordata; class Mammalia; order Chiroptera; family Phyllostomidae; genus Tonatia; species Tonatia bakeri. The sequence continues at coordinate 91,139 of PVIA01005844.1, forward strand.
AAAGTATGTATTTAGAAAGGCGTAAATATGTGGGTGATATATAGGAACAAAAACTCCAAGGAGATGCACCCCACAGTTGAGAGTGGGTCCCCAGGAGTGGCCACAGGACTTTCTCTACGAAGTTCAAGGCCAAAGATTTTTCCCCCAGGGTTCCCCCTTGAAGAAATAACCAGCTGTAGCTCTTCCCTTTTCTTTTTTTTCCCCAAAAGACATTTTAAGAAACAAAAAATTACAAAGAAAAAAAACTATAAACCACGATCCCACCAGCCAAAGAGGGTGATGACGAGCATTTTAGGATGTTCAGTTTTTGGTGTTTTCTGTGCAGTCGTTTTTTGACGCAGTGGAAATTTTAATATAGACTTTTTCCCTTTTTGTCCTTTGCTTTTTCTTAGCATAATACGTATAAATTTCCCAACCCATTGGGAAGCTATAAATATCATAACTCTATAAACATCATTTTCGGTGGCTATATTAGCTTTTATCATACGGTTTTAGAATGTTCCCTCTCATCGCTGTTTGGTTTTCCATGCCGCTTACACACTTTTAGATGCAGCTGTGTTTTACCTTTCAATGTCAGACTGGGCCCTGGTGGGGGAGCTCCACTGACAGAGCATCGTCCCGTGTCGCCAAGGTTTTGGGTCTGACCCCTGTCCAGGGCACAGAGAGGGAGCCACCAATGAAAGCGTAAACGAGTGGAACAAGAAATCGATGTCTCGCCGTCTCTCAAATCAATACATGGAAACTTTCTAAAAGTCAGGTTCATGTTCTCCTGCTTCCCTCCTTTTTCCTGTGCCTGTCAGGCTTAGAGTGGAGTCTTAAGCCAAGGTTTTCTGGATGGGCTCCGTGGTAGACTGTGAGCTTCCTAAACTCACGGGACAAACCTTGCCTTGATGATGAAGATGATGATGGTGACGATGAGGATGACGGTTACTGTAGTAGCATTGTGACACATTTGTTTCCAGGTTTTAGCTTTGTAAAATTGTGCTGTTAGCCCCTCTTTTCCCTCTCACTTTCACATGGATGTTTTATGTTGGCATGGTACAATATGTATATAAGCATACACGTGTGTATCGCCTGTGTGTATAAAATGCCCTCTGTGTTATGTAAGACTTCCTCCATCTCTGTGTGTATGTATAACACAGAGCAGGTTGTATACATATATACATTATATACAATATGCACATGTACATAGACACAGACATACACAGAGAGGATGATACCACGTGTCATTTTTTAAAACTAATTCTTCCTGATCAATTCACTTTTATTTTTTTCCATTTTATTTTGTAATTTTATTGATTTGAGAGAGAGAGAGAGAGATGGGGGAGACAGAGGAAGAGAGAGAAAGAGACAGAGGGATACATTGATTTGCTGTTCCATGTATTGATGATGCATTCATTGGTTGCTTCTTGTATGTGCCCTGACCAGGGATCGAACCCTCAGCCTTAGTGGATCTGGACAATGCTTCAGCCCCCTGAATCACACGGCTGGGCTTTGCTTGTCATTCTGTATCTTGTGGTTTTACACATGATTTGAAGCACAAACAACCACTTGCCAAGATGTGTCACGCTCTTTGTAAACACAACTTTCCCCACCTGCCGGAGAGTCTATGGGGACTGGACTGGGCTCCCCCGTCCCCTGCTCTCGGGCATCCACTTTGAACCCGTGTTTGCACAGGGATTCTCACGAGTGCGCATTTCGGTTCGGTTCCCCCATCTCCAGGGCTGAGTCCCTGACCAGTCACAGGAAGCAACCTTTTGGTCTGCAAATGCTTTCCCTTACCGGTGCTCACATCAAAACTCATCCGTGTTGGCGTGGAGAGTTCGGGAACTGCAGACACACTGAAGACAAAAACAAACCGCTGGCCATTCCGTCCCCACGACTGGCTAAGAGGGCCCTTCCACACAATGTCTCCAGTTTCTTACGGAGAGTGCATCACTCAGCACTTCCGTGCCTGCTTATCTTTAATATATCACAAAAACACTTTCCCCATCACAATAAAAAATGATCGCACGATATTCCGTAATGTTGTTGCTCCCTAATTCACAAAGTCTTTTCTCTAAGGCTCATTCTTATTGACTATATAAAGCCTGTTATTATAAATATTTGTTTTCGAGTCCCAGAAATGGGATTTCAGGGTAAGAGGACCGAGTCGGTGTCTAGAGAGGATAAAACGATTCCCACCGGTTCACGGTACCACAGGGTTGGTCTCATTGCATCTTTGTATTCAGAGTGCTGTGAAAAAAACTCAACGAGAAAGGGAATCTCATCTTCACTTGTGTATTCATTCATGGAGTCAGTAAACATTTAGTGAGCGCCTGCTACATGGCCAGCACTCTCACAGGCACAGTGAGTGAAGCAATGGCAAAAGTGGACACGAGCCCTGCCCTGGGAAGCTCATGTTCTAGTGGGCGAGGGGACGCCGGATGAACAGTCGACAAGTAAAGAAATAAACCCGTGGACCCGACCATTTTGCGGTTTGTGGTATTAAGAGAGTTAATAACGAAGATAAATGCTTTCTTTTCCTTTTCTTTAGCTTAGTATTTTTTAAAGATTTTATTTATTTTATTTTTAGACAGAAGGAAAGGGAAGGAGAAAGAGAGGAAGAGAAACATCAATGTGCGGTTGCCTCTCGAGTGCCCTCTACTGGGGACCTGGCCCACAACCCATGCATGTGCCCTGACTGGGGATTGAACTGGCGTTCAATCCACTGAGCCACACCAGCTGGGACATCTTTTAAAAAGGTTTTGATAGGACTTCAGGGTGTGTGTGCATATATATATGAGAATACATTTCAGAAGCAGGTGGCTTGGTGAATTAATTTCAAATGGACATACCAATTGTCCAGCACCGACATTAAAAAAAAAAAAAAGCCCAGGCCCTTGTGCTCTGCATCCCCCTCTGCCAGGTAATTATGGCCAGGCCTTTTCATATCTGACGATCACATTTTTTTCCTTGAATAGTATCTTCAGAATTGTTCTGTTTCATTTTCTTTGGAATATTTGGGGTTACTTTTGCATGTTTCTATATTTCTTATTGTCTAATTTTATTTATTTATTTACTCATTTATTTTTAGAGAGGGGGAAGGGAGGGAGTGAGAGAGAGAGAAACATCAATGTGTGGTTGTCTCTTGCATGTCCCCACCTGGGGACCTGGCCATACCCAGGCATGTACCCTGACTGGGAATCGAACCGGCGATCTTTCGGTTCGCAGGCCGGTGCTCAATCCGCTGAGCCACTCTACCCAGGGTTGATAAACGTTTCACATTTTAACTGCTGGCTCTGACTTCCTAAAAGGAGTACTTACGAAATGCATATTTGTTCCTGTTTTCCCTTTGTGCTAAAGGCTAATAAAACCCACGGCTTTCAGTTTCTGCATTCAAAGAATGTAAGCTCTTTGTCTCACTTACACCGACAGCAGACAGGCAGACATGCAAACACAAAGCCCGGAGGCGCCGTGGGGATGGGATGGGTGTATAAAGGGCAGCGAGGTCACAGGGAACAGAGGAGTGAGGTCCCCCAGGGGCTGTGAGCAATGTCACCGGCCAGCAGGGAACATCTCAGCCACCGCTTTGAAAGCAAAGTCTGGTGTCACAGACACACGGGGCTGGCTGCAGGCTGTTAGTCATTTTACCTCCGTGGGATATGGGTCCCGAGTTGCAGCAGGCACCCTCAAAACGGTCTCCCATAATCCCCACTGCCTAGAGTTCACGTCTTTGTGTAGGCTCTTACACAGTTAAATTACATCTAAATAGCCCCGGCCAGGAGGCCCAGCTGGTTGGAGCATCACCCCATACACCAAAAGATCGCAGTTCCATTCCTGGTTGGGGTGCACGTGGGAGGAAATTGATCCATGTTCCTCTGTCTCTGTCTCTCGTTCTCCCAGCCCCCTTCCTTTCTCTCTAAGATCAATAAACATATCCTAGGGTGGGGATTTTAAAAAGTTTAAATAGCTAAGTGACTGGGGGCTACCATACTGGACAGTGCAGCTCCAGGACACTAACGAGCCACTTGGTGGTCATCGACACGCTGGGCATGGACCGGCCAGCTGTTGCTTGTAGAGGGCCAGGGAAATACAGGGTCTGGCAGAAGGAAGGCTCACTTGAGTGTGGCTGGTGAGGCAATAACATGGGTGTAATAATCTATAGTTTTCATTTGAACATTTCACTTACAAGGTCATAGGGTGTGCTTGAATGGGATATTGTTATGTTACAAAATGACATGCTTATGATTTTGTAATAGAAATGAGGGTGTTATTTGTGCCAGAACCTGTACCATAGGCTTTGCAGCCGTATGTTCTCTGTCACAATGACTCACCTCTGCTGCGGTGGTGCAAAAAGAGCCACAGACAGCACATAAAAGCATGGGCATGGCTGTGTTCCAATAAAACTTTATTTACAAAAGCAGGCAGCAGGCCCTGGCTGGTGTGGTTCAGTGGTTGAATGCCGGCCTGCAAACCGAAGGGTTGCTGGTTCCATTCCCAGTCAGGGCACATGCCTGGGTTGCGGGCCAGGTCCCTAGTGGGGGATATGTGAGAGGCAACCACACATTTGTTTTTCTCTCCCTCTCTTTCTCCCTCCCTTCCCCTCTCTAAAAATAAATACATAAAATTAAAAACAAAAACAAAAACAAAAACAGGCAGCAGGCCAGACTGGTCTATTGGGAGCTAATATGCCATTTCCTACTCTAGGGAATGTTTAACCTACTATTTTATCCTTCGTTGGACTTACTATTTGATTGATTGAGGTGTTTCCCCTCCGTACACTACCACCTTCTTCTTCCTGCCTGAATTATAGACTGAAGGCTGGAGCTGCAGCAGCCACCTGGGACCGTGAGGCAAACCTTGATGATGGCAGACACATACGTAAAGCGGTGCAGCAGAACGTTAGAAGAGGCTGGTCCTGATGGCATTGCAGGCTCCCCAAATCATGCCCGGACCACTGCCTTCCAGCCTTCTTTAACGTGAGTGGGAAACGAATGTCTACCTGCAATTCTGAATTCAATGCCCCTCTCTCACTGCCCCACTTCCTCCCTCACTCCACACCATGTGCTCAGTCACACCTGCACCTTTTACACTGGATGCTCCGAACCGCTCCCTGCTCTCTTTTACCTCCTTTCCTTTGCACCTGTCGTGCTGTCCTGTTGGAAAGCCCTCCCATCTGCCCTCTTACCTGTCTGGCATATTCACTTCCCTTAGTCACCCACAGCCTCTGTCCCAGCACAAACATTCTCTTCCACCCTGTATGCCCACACATTAGATCCAACTTTTATCCACATCCTTGGTGTCATTTAAGTTTTTCAATTAACTATGGAGAAACACAATAGGTATGAACACTTTCTTCTTTTTCTATTTTTTAAAATATTTTATTTATTTATTTTTAGACAGAGGGGAAAGGAGGGAGAAAGAGACAGAGAAAAACATCCATGTGTGGTTGCTTCTCGAGCTCCCCCTACTGGGGACCTGGCCTGCAACCTAGCCACGTGCCCTGACTGGGAATCAAACCAGTGACCCTTTGGTCGGCAGGCTGGCGCTCAATCCACTGAGCCACACCAGCCAGGGCAACCCTGTTCTTTCTTGTTTCAGTTTTTGTTGTGACCCACAGTAAGACACACACACACACACACACACACACACACACACACACACACACAATAATACTGTAATTAATAAACAGGAATAAACTCTATTTCATATACTCACAACTGTGAACCTTCTTTTGCCGCACGGGGTGTGTGTGTGTGTGCGTGTTGGCCAGGACATACTTAAACACAAACAGCAGTCCTCAAATCTTTACACTCTCAAAATCCAACTTTTGCCTAGGTTTTAGGCCAGGCCCTCAAAAAGGGGCACATGAGAGGCAACCACACATTGATGTTTCCCTCCCTCTCTTCCTTGCTAACCTCTCTAAAATAAATAAAATATTAAAAAAAACAAAACCAGGATTCAACACCAACAGGAATCCCCCAGTTTGAAGGAAACTCATTGCAAAATGGCCCGGTTGTGATACAGCAAAGCAGAAAAAGACAGCATGGCTGTGGAACAGCTCAATAGTGATGCAGCGCTGGCGGCTGGGAGGCAACCCTGGGGCTGGGTGTCCCTTCAGCCAGACAGCTCTGTGCTGGTGTCCTTTAAGGACCACAAAGGGCTATTATTTACGTGGATTATGTCCATTCATATTTACCATGTTAGAAATCAAAATTGATACATGTAAAAATATTTATTAATGCATTTAAAATAAAAATAGTAAACCCTTTGCAGTTAACATTTTTAAATATTTGAATAAAAATAATTTTTCCAAATAAAAAAAAAAACAGCTTAGTGAGAAGAGTAGCTTTTTTTTTTTTTTTTACCACTTTGCAAATCTCTTTCATGTCTGACTCAACGGAAGGCAGCTGGATCCTTGTGGCCGCTTCTGTGTTAGTCACCACACTGCATGCTGGGTAGCTTCTGGAAAATTCCAGTGCACGCTCAGGGCAGAATGAGAGTGAAAAGGACACGCAACGTTTCGGGGTTAGTGTGAAAATAATTCTGACCTCTCGAATGATCTGGCAGGGCTTTGGAAAACCCTAAAACACCTTGAACCACACTTTGAAAATTCGCACCGATGGACAGGTCCACAGTTTAAAAATTAACAAAGCTCAAAAAACAAAAAAAAATTATTTATAAACTACAGTTTACACTCAATATTATTTTGTATTAGTTTCCGGTGTACAGCAGAGTGGTTAGACAATCATATACTTTACAAAGTGATCTGCCAGATATTCCCGGTACCCACCTGGCTCCATACTTGATTACTACAATATTATTGACTATATTCCCTACTTTTTACATCCCCGTGACTATTTGGTAACTACTGTGGGCACTGAGAAAGAAGATACCTACCAAGATGGGCTCCTTGTGGCTAACTGGGCTCCAATTTTTAAAAGAGCCTACCAGCCATCTCTGCATAGAGGCCTCTCTGGCAAACACGCTTCACGGAGAAGCCCGCCCTGAACTGCGCGACTCTGCACTGCCGCCCCGCACTGTGTTCCCGCCACCTGCGCCAGCCCTTACAGAGCGGTTCCCGGAATCCTATTTCATGCAACGGGACTGAGGCTTTCCCCATTCAGCTGGAGCTGAACAGCGGTATTCCCATCAACGTCTACATTGACCAGTTAGAGAAAGTGCCTTTTGGACCAATGAAACTATGAGGATTTGGAGCCCTCATTTGCATGAGGACAAACCAATCATGGACCAGGGGCGGGGACTTCTGTTTATATAAGGCAGCTGCCTGAAGTTGCTGAGGGAGCGTTTTCCTTTCGCGCACAAGTGTGTGCTCTGGGTCAGTCTGGCTGAGCTGAAACTCGGAAGTTGGCCCGCTGGAGCACACCACTACAAGGCAGAGCAGAGCAGAGCTGTCTGGCTGAAGGGGCACCCGGCCCCAGGCTTGCCTCACAGCCGCCAGCGCTGCATCACGATTGAGCTGTTCCACAGCCATGTTGTCTCTTTCTGCTTTGCTGTATCACAACCGGGCCATTTTGCAATGAGTTTCCTTCAAACTGGGGGATTCCTGTTGGTGTTGAATCCTGGTTTTGTTTTTTTTAAATATTTTATTTATTTTAGAGAGGTTAGCAAGGAAGAGAGGAAGGGAAACATCAATGTGTGGCTGCCTCTCACGTGCCCCTTTTTGAGGGCCTGGCCTAAAACCTAGGCCTGTGCTCTGACTGGGGATCAAACCGGTGACCCTTTAGTTCACAGGCAGGACCTCTCAATCCACTGAGCCACAGCAGCCAAGGCCCAATTGGTACTTAACTTCTTCACCTTTTTCGTCCTGTTCCCAACTGCTCTCCCCTCTGGCAACTGTCAGTCTGTTCTCTGTATCTGTGAGTCTGCAAAACCAGAAAGTTTTACCATATATTTGGAGGTGGAATTTGACCTGAACAGATGCCCAGTCTTAAATTATTTATCCCTGACAATAGATTGCACCACAGAAGTATTGAAGTGTTGAGTGCCAGCCAGGCTGCCGCAGACCCCACTAGGGGCCCTCGGAATATACAGTGTATGTTTCTATGCCCTTATTTAAAAATCTAAAAATCCCCCAGTCTAGAACACATCTGGCCTCCAAAGTTCCAAACAAGAGAGCAGTCAAAAATGAAAGTCCCCATACACGGGCATTTCCCCTACAGCCCAGGTGGCACACACAAGGCTCTCCACCCTGTGTTATCCCACCCCGCACCTTGTTTCTTCAGGTGGCAGCGCTGAGCTCTCACTTAACTCTTAAGGAGTAGTTACATTTATACAGTCCTAAAATGACGTTCAGCCCTTTGAAGGCAACCACGAAGCTGATGTGGCCCCCCGTGAAATGAGTTTGATGTAGCTGTCCTACAGTGAATGTGCTCTAGGTTATTTATTCTATTTTATTTTATATATGTAAAAATATGTATTTGTGTTGTACATAATAAATTATATGTGTATGTATAATGTTATATATACACATAATGGGTATATGTATATATAAAATATATATGTATATTATACAGTATTTTGTGTGTGTGTGTGTGTGTGTATCCAGGACCCACAAGCTGGAAGTCACACCTCAGCAATGGCTCACTGCTCATAGTTTGAAGACCTCTAGCGGCGGACCTTCTGTGAGCCCCGGTGACACCCCCACTCTCCTCCCATGAAGGGCAAGGAACTGGCTTGACTTGTTCCCTGCCGCAGCCCCAGCTTCTCGCCTAGAGCCTGGTTAAGCACATAGTAGGTGTTCAATAAATGTTTGTTGAGTGAATAATGAACAAATTGCAAACCAAGGACAGAGTTAGGTCTGTAATCCTGCCTGTGTCTCTCTCTAGGACTGAAGAATTCTGCCCACATCATTTCCAAAGACCATGGTAGCAATGCTCCCAGCTCCTATTACCGTCATCGCTCTGCTTCTTCCTCCCAGGTAGATGCTTAAATCGAGCCTCCCTGCTGGATGACCCAGGACTACATTTCCCACAAGCCTCAGGTCTGGGACTACACTTCCCATAAGCCTCTGCCGCCGCCAGGTTCTTTGCCCTTCAGCCACAGGGGCAGATCATTGTGTATTTTCTACCCCCTGTCCACTAATTCCCTTCTCTCTACGTGCATAATGGTCAGATCCCATGCAGGCTTGGTTTGGGCAGCCCCTCCTCTCCAACCTTCCTCGAGCAGTGAACCTGCCTCAGTTTCTCCAATACGACCCCCGCAGCCCCTGTCCCTCCCCTAGTGTACATAATGAGGAGGCTGTGCACTGCCGAGTTTGTGAGCCGCTGGTCCCGCGTGCGCGGAGAGGCCACGTCTGCGCGTTTCGGACCCCTTGGGGTCTTGGACCCTTGCTGGAAGGCAGAGGCGGGGAGGGCCGGGCTCAGAGCGGGTGGCTGAGTCGCCTCCGCGGTGTGTTGTGAGGCTGCGTCCGGGATGCGCGGTGCGGGGCGGACGCCTCACAGGTGCTCACAGACCGGGAGACGCCCGCGCAGGGAGGGAGTCGGTGCTTCCGGTGTGTGTGCGGGGCGGGGGGTGTTGTGGGGTGCGGTGTGGCCCCCCAGACGGCGGCGGCCTGGCACGTGATGTGTGCGTCCTTGTCTGTTTTGTCTGCGTCCCTGACGGGCCGAGTTCCAGTCCCCACTCTGCCACTTCCTGGCTGTGTGCCTTGGGGCAGGCGACTGTGCCTCGCTGTGCCTCAGTTTCCTCATCTGTGCAATGGGGGTGATAAAAGTACCTGTCTCAGAGGGCTGCTGTGAGGATTAAAAGGTAATATGTGCAAAGCGCAGAGAAGAATGCCTGGCGCAGAGTACAGGCTCAAGCGAATAAATATGTAAAATAAACGATGATTATGCATTTTTTGTGTGAGGCAAGCGTCTGTGGCTGTGTAACCTCATAGGAAATGTGGGCCTTTGTGTGCATCTTTGTCGGTGTTTAGCATCTCGTCGTGTTCCGTGTGCCTGCATGCGATGTGCGACCACGGTGGGGTGATGCGTCTTTTGTAACCTCGTGTGAATTGTGTGTATGTTTGTGAAGTGTCTGTCCGTGTGTGTATGTATTCTCTGTTTTGCCTCTGCCGTGTGTCTGTGTTTCTGTGTGTCTATTTGTATGTTACCTATGTCCCAGACAGGTGTGTGCTGTATTTATGTGTATTTTGTATGTGATTTGTGGAGCTGGTATGTGTCTGTGATTCTTTGAATGGGTTGTGTGTGTGTGTGTGACCATGTAGGAGTTGTGCCTGTCTTTGTGTTTCTGAGTGTGCAAAGTGTGTGTGGGGGTGTATTCAGGTGGGTGAAATGTGGGTCGGTGAGGGCTGCGTACCTTTTATGTACCTGTGGGTGTACGTGTGTTGTGTTTGTGTGTGTGTGCATGTGTGGTATGCCTGCCTCTCCACGGATCTGCGGTGTGCCTGCGCTTATTTGTGCGTGTGGTCCTTATCTGTGCTAGTGTGTGTCGTATGTTTACGTGTCTCTGTGTAGTGGTGCCCGTGTTTGTGTAGAGTGCGTGTCTGTGTCTGTGTACGTGATGCTGTGTCTCGGGGTGCTCTTTGTTGCCCATATCTGCCTGTGGGGTGTCTGTGCTCGCAAACGTGTGTCCCAGTGTGGCATCTGCGTGGACCTTTGTCTGTGGCGTGCGTGTCTGGGTATTTGGGGCTTTACTTCGTTTGGTGCCCTTGTGGGTCTTTGTGCTGTTTTTCCCCTTCCTGCGTGGCTGGGTGCATCTGTGCTGGGCACCAGCCTGCCTGTGTCCCCAGTGCAGCCTGTCGTCCCTGCGTCTTTGTGTGTGACGTGGACGTGTCCTCATCTGCCGATGGCTGTCCACCTTTGTATGTGATGTGCTTGTCTATGAGGGTCTCTGCGACGTGTGTCAGCCATGTGTGGGCTGCGTATGCCTGCCTGACATCTGCATCTTGGCGTGAAGCACACGTGTCCATGCTGGTGGCATGTCACAGTGGTGTCTGGGACAGGCACCGT